>JAKSZP010013415.1:0-116036 GCA_022478985.1 Massospora cicadina
AAACTGACTTGGGACCCATCCCAACTGAAAAAAGTTTTTTTGACCCACTCAATGGTGCACCGAACTCATCTGCACCGCAAAAAATTCGTCCGACGTTGGGGAAATAAAAAGTGAAGGCCAAAGCCAACGCGACTCTTTCTGCAAAAATCAACAAAAACTCTGATAGCGTTGCTGCTATCACACACACTGCTGTAAAAGCCCATGGGGACCTAGAAGAGGCTGGTGGGCCCAGGGGCCCACACCCTCACACCTAAGGTGCGATGGGGGAAACCTTCACTCTAGGGACGCTGAATATTGCCGGACTCAAGGCCTCCCCATCCCGGGCTAGGAAACTGAGTTTTTTACAACACAATTTACCTGCGGATATCCTGGCCATCCAGGAGTCCCACTGTCCACGAGGTTCTGAGGAAACTTGGAAAACAATGCTCCTCCCATCACTATCCTTTTGGTCAAAGCACTGTGGGGTGCTAATTTGGAAAAATAATTTTTTCAAATTTGTATCTTCAGAAACATTCCTAAATGGCCAAGTGCTTGTCATCACCTTCTCATGGGCCAACGTAGCACACGCAATCATCAATATCTATGCCCCAAACAGTGCACACAAGCGTCAGGAATTTTTCTCATTGGTCAAATCCCTCCTGCTACCCCCTGATTCTTTCCTAGTCGGTGACATGAACTGTTGGCTAACCTCACTAACGGACTGCTGGCCTCCCTCACCCCACGCCCCATAGGGTCATGTAGAACTACGCGTTCTAAAGGCCACCCTTGGGTTAATGGATGTTCTGCTATGACATGCCCCGCTGCTCAAAAACATGATGCGTCCCCACATCCACAACAGCCAATTAAGGTCCATGACCCGCATCAACCTTATTCTAATGCTAGCAAAATTCCAACCCCACATCTCCCACTTCAAAACAACGAAAATGGAATTCTCCGACCACCAACTGGTCTAATAACCTACCACCTACCTGTCACAGTTGCTAAGGCCCCACATTGGTGCAAAATCCGCCCCCCCTGAGCTCACGTTGCCAGGATTTTCCACGTGGGTGGAAGAGGCAACTTTGGTAAAAAAGTTTGTTGCACCATTTTGTGAGGACCCCATTTCCACATGGGCAACTTTCAAAGAGGACACCATCCGCCACTCTCGCCATCTCTCCTCCAGACGCTCATGAGCCACATTGGCAGTTATCTCGCACGCTCTGGAAAAATTGGCACACTTGGAGTCCAACAAACCAGCTACAGGATACAGCCCTGCATGGGGCCAGAAGTGGGCAGAGGCAGCCGCCCACCTCAACGCGCTCAAAAGGCAACACAAACATCAGGTTTGTGTCCAATACAGGGCCACATGCATCACAAAAGGTGACAAGTGCATCGTATATTTCTTTAAAATTTTTTGCACCATGCCAGAGCGTGGCCTGCACACAGGTGCAAATATCGGATAATTTTATTGCAGATATACCAGCCGAAGTGGCAATTGAAATGCAAAAATATTACTCTGAGATGTACTGAGCCAAACCAATTCAGCCGGCTGAAGTGGCGGAATTTCTCAACCGAGCTTATATCCACACCATTTTCCAATACCCAGAAATAATGAATTTAATTACTCCAAACGAATTATGGACTACCATTCGTGGTGCGCCAAACTGAAAATGCCCAGGCCCAGATGGCATTCCATATGAGTTCTACAAAAAATATTTTAAATATATATCCCCATTGCTGCTAGCCTCACTCAACCAAAGCCTGTTGGAAACGCGCCTCCTACCAGGAGCACATGAGGCCTTTACTGTCACACTCTTCAAGAAAGGGGATAAGCCTGACTTAGCCAACTGGCGCCCCATTTCTCTAACAAACACAGACACCAAAATTTTAACAAAAATTATGGCTAACTGATTAGGGACTGTAGCATCTGCCACCATCTCCCCAGAACAATTTGGTTTCATCCCCAGAAGGTCAATTTGGGATAACGTGCACTCTGTGGCTAATGTATGTCAGTCCACAGCCTCTGGGGCACTTGTATTCTTGGACCAACAAAAGGACTATGATAGAGTAAACTGGGATTACCTAAGGGCCTGCCTCCATCAATTCCGCCTACCCCTTCGCTTCATCAACTGGGTGATGCTGCTCACGGAATCTGCAACAATGGCAGTGTGTGGCCCTGGCTTCCTAACGGAAGTAGTCCGCCCTCAAAGGGGCTTGTGACAAGGGGACCCCCTCAGCCCTCTCTTATACAACTTCAGCCTTGACCCACTACTGCGAAATGTGAATGCCCAACTCACTGGGGTCCATGTGCCAGGCCAAGCCCCAGTCAAGATATTGGCATTCGCAGATGATTGTGTGGTTGGGGTGTCTAATAATCAAGATGCACGCGCGCTTAAAGCTCTCATCCAGGAATATTCCCGGGTAAGCAACGCAGCACTGAACGCCTCCAAAACTTAAATCATTCCTCCTTGGTCAGTTTCAGAACTGCTGGGCCCCAGCAATTAGTTCCCAACATGGCCCATCTGCTCGCCCACATCCACGCCTTACTAACTCAACACACACCGCTCCACTGGTGCTCCCCTTCGTGCCACGTCCTACCACAGGACTGGTGCGCCATCTGGGCGTGTGGATGGAGGCAGGCGGATACGTGTCAGCAGTAATGGAGTGCCATATTCTGGACAACGTGACAAAGCGAATCGCCTCTCTCAGAGCCCACCCTACTTCCCTTACTGGCAGGGTTGTTTTAGCCAACTCTATGCTCCTATCCAAAGTCTGGTTCAGAGCCCACGCCATCCCCTTCTCCCCAAGCTTCTACAAATCCTTGTATGCCTTGCTGCAAGGATGGCTTTGTCAGGCTGCCCTCCACCAGTGCATCTAGAGGTCATGTTTGGCCCTCATCATCATGGTGGCATGGGCCTGCTTGACTTCAAAGCCCATGCTGCCATGATCCTGGGCACCTGGATCGCGGCTGTCACCGCTCCTACACTCCCATCCCAACACTGGTCCCGCGCAGCCGCTCCAACTTCTCCCGAGCCTTGGGCCTCAACAATCCATCAAACCCCACTCCCTGATGAAATACCTCGCATCACACACATCAGCCACAGGTCCTCACGGGACAAAAACCCACTACAAACGAATCCTACTCTCCATGCGGAGCGCAGAGTGGAGAATTCGTATTAGTGGACATACAACCCAAAGAGGCCGCCCCTCTCCTCAGTTCACATAAGAGGTACAAGGGCTACCCATCCATGATGGCGTGATCCCCATTCGGCCCCATGTCCTATCCAGGGTGGACTACCTGGACATAATGGACATCCCTTATTCCATTGAGACCCAAAAAACAATCTGGAAATATGTACATCACCCTCTGTTGCAGCCTCAAGTACGCTCCCATGTGTGGCGCTGCCTGAGGCGGTAAATCGTACAGCTGAGCGCTCTAATGCTTTAAACTCATCCTGTGTCATGTGCGGCCAGTATGGAATGCTGTTCCACTGCCTGAAGAAGTGCCCTACCTCTAAAGTGATATGGCGCGAAGTTCAACGTCTGCTTGGCCAGGATCAAACGCATCCCTTCAGTTGTCAAGTGATATGTTTGCTCTATCAATGGCCTCCTCCCTTCCACCCTCCCTCCATGCTCTGGTGGTTGCAATCGCCATGTGAACTATCCACACGATTGTCTTAGATGCCATTGCAGGCTCCACCCCCACCCTCCCAGAAACTGTCCACAGATTCCGGTCACTTTTGGTGGACCACTTTCAAGCGTGGATGTTTGGATACTTCCCACCGCGTCACCAACAGCTGGTCTCTTCCTGGTTCCCAGTCTGGTTCATCAAATCAGACCCCTTCCTCCACATGTGCTCAATAGTGGCTACGGCCCCTTCACACGTTCCCTCCCCCTCCCCATAAGTGGCGTTCCCGCTGGCAACAAGAGATAGCATCGCTTCTCTGGGGTGCCTCCCCCGGTACTAAGTTTATCTGTCCTGAGTCATATTCAGAAGTGTCCATCCCATGGTCAGCCTTCCCCGCAATAAATTTAAAATTTAAAATTTAAAAAGATTAGGTTTTCTTTCCGCTCAGAGTCAATTTCAAGCAATTTTAATTCAAAATAAGTAAACAACTATCAATCAAATGCCAGCTGCTCCCATTTTATCCCCAATGACATTGGATTCGCTGGCTGCTACAGTGTGGGGCAGTGGCAAAACCTCGCCCAGAATTTCCATACGGCGGGAAAACATGCTCAGACTGGTTTGTCTAGTCCCACTAAATCCTTGGGTCAGTTCAATCTTCCCAAGGATCTCGCCATCCACCTGGCACATACCCAGGAGGTGCCTTGCAGCCCACTTGTTCTCCCCACTCCCAGCTCCATTTTGGCCTTTGGGTCAAGTATGGGAGATTGTTCCCATACGAGAAACAAGCAATTATTGACTAGGCCCAGGCGGTGATGCTTCCAGCTGGTTTCGTTGACTTCCGCCCCTTTAAGGACATTTTGACCTTGGCTTCACCTGTGAAACTAACACTGCCACTGCAGCTACGGGGCCCATGGTATTCAAGGGCACCCCCATACCAACAACATGCACCTGGCTCCCCACCAACACCACCATGGTAGTCCAGTTTGCAGGGCTGCCCACACATCTCCCCCCGCAGTACTCCATCAGGAGTTGATGGAAGGGTTGGCCGCATATGGCTCCAACCCCATCCTTCAGTTTGTGGTCCCCCAATGGGGCCACTCGCCTAGCTGGGCCTCAGGCATTTGCCATGATCAGCCCAATAAATTTAAAAATTGCGTTGTCACTTCCACCCCATGCCATCATACCCTCTGCCCCTGACCACCCATTCTGGGCCCATGTTGAGGGAGGGACGACAATATGTCCTTCCTGCTTTATGTTAGATCACTCAAAGCATAAATGCCCCTCCCTCGCAGCTTCCTCTGACCCAGCACTGTCATTGCATGGCCCCCACTTTGCCCCACACCTCACTGCTTTTCCAGCATGGGGTACAATCCTACCCCCTCCCCAAAGCCTGCTGCTGCTTCGGCGCCCACTGCAGCCAACCAGCCCCTTCCTTGAGCCAGTGCCACTTACGCCTCACCCAGTGCCCCTTTCACCTCATCCAATCAGGATACAGCTTGGACTAATGTGGGTTCTCACATTATCCTGCAATCGCCAGCCACACCACTTCAATTCGCTGACCCCAATTTTGAGTTTGACTTGAACTCATGGTCCTCATTGGCTGAAACCAATGAGAAGGGTAATTTAACTGAAGCCTCGCAGCCCACATATGACAAATTTATCCAGGTACTGAATCCCAAAATGATCACTCAACGGTTTTAAACCCCCCAACCAGATGTTTTGGAGTTCCACTAAGACCACCAGCTCACTATTGCGGCAGTGCCCACCCTGATGTAAGCACCATCCAAGAAATGGCCAAGTCATCAGTAGCGGTGCTAGCCATGGAACTCCCGCCTCCCATCATCAGGCCATCCACATCCATACCAAACAAACAGACCATTCTATCTGCCACAAGCGCGCTAAGGAAGCCATCCAGAGAGTGGTTTCCGCCTTGCAGGCCAACCCAAGGGTCACCCGCGCCTCCGTGGCTTCACTGTCCCAGCTCACTGCCCCAAAATTAAGGCGGAAGCCACCATTTCCAAATACATCAGCAACTTACTGTCCTACGGTAATTTTCCCAAACAGCTGATCATTAGCGCCCTAGCTATTCATGGCGCTGATCACCCCACCCCTTTGCTCTCCTCATTGTCCCATGCACTCGCTGAAGAGGAGCATGGGACTGAGGATGAGCCCCCCAATCCCACCTCCCCTTCCGCCATGGTAGGTTGAGCGCCTTGGCACTGTCCCACCTTGTAGGTTGGTGTCTCAATTGTTATGTTTCGTTCATTCTTTATTAGCAGTTGTTTTCTTTCAGTTTTAGTGATTAGTTCATTTGGTTTTTTGCTTTTGAGCTTCAGTAATGTACATCCCCTGGTCAGCATGCCTCATAATACAATTTTAAATTTAAAACTTATTGAACTAAGATAGTCATAAATTTAGCCTTCCAAGTGGCCATGTGTTGGGGCTCTTGAAATAGTGTAAAAATGCATTTTCCACATCAGCGAGGGTCCAACGTTCCTCATGAAAGTATGACATGATCAGATCTTTACTCTGGTCGTCTAAACAGTTACTCATAATAAAAGCTTTAAAAAGCTCATCAGCTCCATGCATATTCATCTTAAAAATTTTAAAGGATGACTTCACATTTCTATTCTCATTAAAACTTAAGAATATTGATTAGTTAAACCGCTAGAAACTTAGATAGAAACTTTAGATCTTAAAGTTATTGGTGCATCACTAACATGAGGTCCTTGGTTACTAAGCAAGGTTGACTCTATTCAGAAGTGGGGGCTTCATGGAACGAGGCAAAGTGAGCAATGAGGGTGATACAGCATGGGCGGGTTGATGCATTGGTTCATGGGTAATCTCTTCTTCTGGAGGTTCCTCTACAAATAGATCATAATGAGCAGGAGCCAGAGTTAGAGGAGAGCATCAACATTTGCCATCATGTACATCACCTTATTCTTTGTTCCCAAGTAATACTATTTCACTATTCTTAAAGACACCACAGATTGAAAAGTTACAAGTCCATAAGTTGTCTTTGCAAGTCATGCTCACTAGTGTGCAGTTCCTCCACTTTGCCTTTATGCATAGTTTCTGAGGTATAAAGCTCGCAGACATAACGCCATAGTCGTTGTTTGACTGTAGGAGGTCTCTACTGTCTTGTTGTAGCACCCAGACTAGCCTCTTAATATTTGATACCTGTTGAGTGCCTGCTTCTTGATTTTTGATCTGTTGCAACTTATACAGAGGTGATATCTTGTGGAATTATTGCTTCTTAAGTGCTTATAAGCCACCCCACCTCGCGTTTGGTGTATTGGTCAAGAAAATGAATGCCTCAGCCTGATGAGTTATTTCTCCCAGAGTGACAGGCTATGTTTATACATCTATTAGAGGCAAGTTATCCCTTGGACACATTCAATGGTGACTCAGCGGTTTTCTATAGCATGATATCCTATGGTTAATATGTTCTTATTTAATTGAATAATAATTTTGTTAAAATGCTGCAAGATTTGGACACTAAGGATATGGTTGTCACTTACAGCCTGGGAACCCCTTGAAAGCTGGCCTCAAACTTCCTATTCAGGTCCTGTAGATTACAAATTTTACTAGTTTTTGTTAAACACTTCCACAATAGAGGCGTGGTGATAAAATATGTCCAGTTAAGAATTTCGCACAGTGGATAGGAGTTACATAGCAAGATATTGAACTATCTAAGATAGGGTACTAGTTATTGTGGTTTTTTATCTATGTCTTAAAGCCTGTAGAATTTCTTATTGTTAAATAAGCTGTCCTGATTCTGCTAAAAGTATAATAAAGCAGACATTAGGTCAGATTATTTGTAGCCAAAAGACCAGAAAAACTTGAAGTAACATGTCCCAAATCTCTCTCAGCTGCTCCACTGTGAAGGTATAAGTATCAAAATGATCAATTAAAGGAGAAAATAAAAACAGACTTTCTTTTGAGCCAGCTAATCAGGAGTGGGAGAAGTAACATAAAAGGTGACTGATTGATAGTCCCTGATGCTCTTATCCTTCTTAGTTTGAGTCCATTGTGGGAAAAAATTCTTCATTGCTACTACAATACCAATGTGTTGAGCACCACAAGTATAGTGAGAGGTCACTTTACTTGTTACTGCACAGATTAAGGTTGGATGAACCAGCTATATCTTCTTCTGTATAGAATGTCTACGTGAAGAAAATATTGAACCTTTATTACAGATAGATTGAGCTAAAGGTCTTCACAAATAAATAACAAGATTTGTTAAAAAATCGATCCTTTTATTTATAATAGGCAAATATCAATTATACTCAAATCACTTAATTAAGAAGCATTTGTGCTCTCATGATGAGGATCATTGATTATCATATAATTTTTTTGTGCAAAGAGAATGATAGTCAGTAAAGGGTTCAAATAGGTGTCATGGGGTCAACTCATTAAAATAAATTATTTGAGGTAAGCTGATCAGGGGACAGAAATTACTGAAACTAAAAAACTAAAACCTAATGTAACTAATTGATTCAAATGAAAAGCCTAAAGTGAGTGGATTGAATGATGCACACCAAATGAAAACAATTAACCAGGTGGGGCAGCAGAAAACTGCTTATCCGACTATAGTGGAAGGGAGGGGGCATTGATGGCTCATCTTTAGCAGCAGATTTCTCATCCCAGAGTAGGGTACAGGCCAAGGCGTAGAGCAAGGACATTAGGGAATTGGCACAATATGGTTTAATATTTATAAGGAACGGTGTCTCATGGAAACTTCCAGCTTTAATGGGTGATATACTCAGATAAAGCTTTTTCAACTTTAATGCGTGCATCTGGGAGTTTAATAAATGTGGCGATATTGGTTTGGGTAATTTTAGCTTTAGGATTCCGCACTACCACTACCACGTTCTGGATAGTGTTGTTAGCATCTTTGTATAAATGATTATTGTATCAACTCAATACAATCCATTTTGGAGATAAATTCAATAACAGAGTTTGGATCAAGTTACATTCCCAAATCAAAAACTAAAAATCAAGTCAATCGATTACCAAACAACATTTTCTTTTATTAATACAAGCATAGATATACTTCTTATTTTTAGCGCTAGTGGTTCCCAACCCAAAAAGGGGAGCTGCCATTCATCTTTATTTGAGAATGAGCCAAACTAAGGGATTATTTGAAGAAAAAAGTCCTAATATGGTACCTCAGCTAACAGCCTAGGAAGCCATATAAGAAGGGGAGGAAGCTTTGTAAACTTTTGTCTGGTGCCCTCTTTAGCTAGTGGACCATGGCAGACAGCATCAGGGCAGGAGCATCAGAGACATGTGGCATGAGGGGGTATAATTTTGGGTTTTCTTCAGTAATACGGCCAGCAGTGTCCATCACCTCAATGTATTGAGAAAGTTGATACTCAGAAAAAGTGATGAGAGCAGGCACACAAGTAAATGACTTGATGCGCTAGCAGGTTTTGGGATAATTGATTTAAAAGAGAGGTATTTGATGCATCAATGCAAGTGCGGCTTGCATCAAAAGAAAGCTCCTCACTTTCATATTTTGTATCCTCCTAAAAATCATAGAGGAAATTTGGGATGGGAATACCATCAACAAGAAGTTCCATCGCCCCATGAGGTTGTTGGCAGAGGAGGGTGTTGGCAGGAGCTGCAGCAGCTTCAACCGCCATTTTAGAATTATCTTCTTATAGACGGGATAACTGCTTTTAGGATGAAATGGCAGAAGTGTGATTTAGAGAGATTTACAAAAAACTTTTCCAATGTAAAATTCGGTTTAACATTATACAACCAGTTGTTTTCATCAATATAATTGTGACACGGAAATTGATTTGACTCAGATAATGCTGGCCCAACCACCAGAGTTGGCAAGTTGGCTTCACCTGATTGGCCATAAACTGTTGACCACAAAAGCTCAACTGAAACTGTTTTAGCCATCAGCTCAGGTTGCCATAACTTGACCAAATTTTTTAGAATTTTTAAAGACTTTGACTGGCTGCAGCTTTGGAAGCAACGCCAGAATTTTCCAAGATTGGGGGCATGAGAATCGAGATCCACTCAAAAAATTTGGGTGCAGCAGCAGCTGAGCTGACGCCAGAGGGTGGAATGGTGGAAGCGGTGGAGATGGACTATGTAGGGCACTTGTGCTTCGAGTGATCAAGCTTAAAGCACAAGGAAAAATGGCGTGGCCGTTCTTGATGCACGCCCAGAATGGGTGATCAGGGGAGGGTCTGATTACTGTATGAGGGGAAATTGTGAAATGGGTACCATGATGGAATGGGCAGATTGTTGCAAAGGTGTGCAGCCCTGCCAAACAATCTGCTCCATTCAGAACCACAAACTGCAGCATGGGGCCTGCACTGTAAACAGCCAAACACTCCATAAGCTTTTGGTGGAGGCGTTTGGGGAAAAGGTGGGAGGGCAACCCAGCGAACTGGACCACCAAAGTGGCCTCATATGGGGGCTGCGTGTAAGCAGTGGGGATAGGGATATTTTTATAAATGATTGGCAGCTTAGATGCTGCCACTATATAAGCTTTAGATCAAAATCTGAGGTCATAATAGCCCTTAAATGGCCAAAAATCAAAATATCTGGCAGGTTTAAAACTGCTGTGGCCATCTCAATGATGGCCACACTCACGTATGGGAACAGATTATCATATTAAACCTTGAGGCCAAAACGCTGTTTGCTCCAAGGGAGCACTAAAGGGCTCTGGAGCACCACCTGTGTGCATGCAAGATGGTGGGATAAATCCTGAGGTGGGATGTAACGCCCAGTGGCATTAGAAGGGTTATCAGAACCACCTGAATGCACTTCAGTTGTGGCTGGAGGATGCCAGAAGGCGGTGCACCACCCCAAGCTGGGGCAGCAGGAGTCAATGGCATCAACATTACAATTAAACTTGCTCAATTCAAGCGGTAGGTTTTGTATTTTTTAAAATAAACTTTAAAATTGGCTTTGGTTTAGTTAATCAAAGTGAAATAAAATCTAGATAGCCTTTTTATAGTATTTCAACATCTATAACTTATAAGTGACTTTTTTTAGCACATTCCTTTGCTAGTATCATGAAAACTATAGTTTAGATTATTTCACCTTTGTAATATTAAAAAATTCTTTTTATTAAATATAAAAGCAAATAAAATTCTAGTTGCAGCATTAGTTGCAAAACCTTAAGACATATTATTACAATCATACAATCATTAGCTAGCAAGTGTAAAGTTAGATCATAGAGATTGCTTTATTTTAAGACCTAGTTTAGATCAGGATAATCGTTGGACAACAGGATGTTTGACTAATAAAGAGGAATGTTAAGGTGTCAAAAAATTCTATCAATACTATAAATATGAGGCTAATATCCAGCGGAATAGTGATGATCAGGATAATGACTTTATACCTAAAACTTGGCGAATACCCTGGATCATATAACTAATTTTTAGCCAACTCTTGGTGGAATAGGTGAACTGATGTGGAAGTTTGCTAATGCACTAATTAGAATTTAGTGTTACATCATAAGAGAAAAACCCCTTTTTATAGAACTGAAGGGGATTTAAAAGGGTAAGAATGTTTTATCCACCAATCAAGAACTAGGTATCTTCTAATTAATTAAAGTGAGATTCTTTTTATGTTGGGAGATTGGTTTGAATATTAAGTCATTTCATATGGTTTATCATACATACTGTTGACCAATCACCTAGGACTAAGCCATACCAGAATGAAAAGATTTTAGAGTATCAAAAATGTTAAATTTTCATTTAACTAAAACTAATCCTCTTGATCATAAATGCGTACACGTAAATTCAAAAAGCATCACATTGATTAAATTTTTGGATTAAAACAGAGAGACAATCAATATGAGTTTTGACCCCAGTCATTTGTACGTACATGAATATTAAGAAGTAAATGGATGCATATCTAAAAGCTTGTTGACATTAAATTTAATATTGGAGTTCCAGATATCGTCATGGAGAATAAACCCCTAATGCCTGGCCACCTTTGTGGGTCCTAAAATTAATCTAAAATTCTATTTATGTGAAAGTATTGCGTGACCATAACCTTGACCCAGTCAATGACTATGGGGTTTTCCTGGAAAAGAAGTATAAAAGCCCCAAAATTTCAAGAGTATTGTTTTCATATCCATCTTAATTGTTTTAAAAACTGTTTTTGGTCTACTTTATAGTTCCAAAATCTTGAACAGCTGCCAAAATTTTAGTACTCCTGCATCTGTTATATTGTTGAGATCCTGCGGCTAAGCATCTGAGAGCAGCTCCTTGCCAGAATAAAAAAGTGGTGCTCACTACAGGGGCTTTGTAAACCACAATCTATTTTTACAATAAAGCTGAAAGATGGCCCTGTTACAAATGTAACTGGATGATTAAAAGAGATGGGATGGTGAAGAGGACAATCAGATGGATAGCCCTTATATCATTACCTATGAAGGTGACCAATTTGATCACATTATTGTGTTAGATTCTCGATGGATTACCTGACATGCTACCAATATCATTAGCGGCTTAACTCATGTATACTGAATCACGGGGATATCATTTCCCATGAGAGAGTTTCCTTGGTAGAAGATCGCCTGATGTCCTTCTACAAAACCAGAATCCTATCAGACACTTACAGTCAACTCAACAACTTGACTGCCTACATTTGAAAGTTTTCTCACACTACTACGTTTCACATTATCCACCTGCTGGGAGTACACCATGAAGAACTATAACACCATCTGGTGTGTCATAATGCATTGAGACTGGCTTATGACAATCTCTACAACTTGGCCTCTAGTCATATAGGAAAGGTGAAATATTGAATGGAAGAAAACCGCAAGTTTATTTTTCTATTGCTTTGATAACTAAATTAAATCCAAACTCTGATTATTAAAAATACAAAAAATAACTGCTCAATTGAGCAAAGGCTTACTGATGTCAATGCAATTGGTGCCTGCTGCCTCAGCACGAGGTGGTGGTGTGCCACCTTCTGGCATTTTTCAGCCGCCACTGAAGCACGTTTGGGTTGGCTCTACTAGCCTTCCAAACGTTATTTGCCAATACATCCCACCTATGATTTTGTCCCACCATATCATGAGCTCCCAGGTGGTGCTCCAGAGACCTTTAGTGCTCTCTCAGAGCAATCTGAAGTTCAGCCTCTGGGTTAAATATAAGAAATCTTTTCCCATATGCGAATGTGGCCATAATTGAGAAGGGCATGGTAGTTTATAAACCTTAATTTTATTGGTTTCCGCCTATTTAAGGGGTACTTTGACCTTGACTTTCGTTTTGAAGCTGATGCAGTGGCAGTAGCTAAACTGCCTTTAGTTCTTTAAATTAGATAACGTTTTCCTCTGTTTGCATGAGGCTCCTGGATGAGGTCACTTTGGTGGTCCAGTTCGCTGGGTTGCCCTCCTACCTTTCCTCCAAGCGCCTCCACCACAAACTGACGGAGGTTTTGCCATTTACAATGCAGAGCCTGTTATAAAGTTCGTGGTTCTGAATGGGGCGGATTGTTTGACTGGGCCTTGCGCCTTTGTGATGATCTGACAATTCAATCATGACACCCACCTTTCAATTACCCCTTGCACAGTGATTATATCAGCACCTGATCACCCCTTCTGGGCGCTCATTAAGAACAGCCATGCCATTTGTCCCTTGTGATCCAAATTGGATCATTTGAAGTGCAAGTGACCTCAGTTTCTGCCTTCACCACTCCCATCGTTTTCCCCTCAGCGTCAGCCAAGATTTTTAATCACCCCAGCTGACGCCTCACTACAATTTTTCTAATGGGGCTTGATCCTTGCACCCCCAACCTTAAAGGAATCTGGCGCCGCTCCCAAAGTGGCGCCCAATTAAAACTTTATTTTTCTAATAATTTGAATGTATTAAAAAATCCTGAGTTGATGGCTGAGACAGTTTCAACTGAGCTGCCATGGTCAACTAGTTACAACCAATCAAATTCCACCATTGCACCAACTCTAGTGGCTGGCACAGCACAAGCAAATTTAAATTCATTAGAGTGTCTCAAATGGATTAATGAATGCAAGTGGCCATTGAAATATTAAGCTGTATTTTGCTTTATAGGAAATTTTTAATAATCCTCTTGATATGCTCTTCTGCCATTTTCGTTCTATAAATGGCTTCCCCAATTGTAAAAATATTAATAAAATGACAGTGAATGCTGCAGCTGCTCTTGGCAACAACCTCTTCCATCAGAATTTATATGGGGCGATGGAACCTATTATCAAGGGTATTCCCATCCCTAATTTCCCACATAATTTTGATGAAGATGAAAAACATGAAATTGAGGAGCTTGCTTTAGGAGCAAGCCCGCTCAAATTGATGCAAAGAAAACTTTCTTTAATATCAATTATCCCCAAACCCAACAGCGCATTAAGGTATTCACTTGTGTGCCAGCTCTCATCATTTTTGCTGAGCATCAACTTGCTCAATGCATTGAGGAAATGAACACCGCAGGCCTCATTAATGAAGATAACCTGCAACTCTACTCATTATGCCACATGCCGCTGATGCCCCAACCCCTATGTTATCTGCCATGGTCTATCAGCTAAAGCAGGCGTCGGACAAAAGTTTTCACAAAGCTTCCTCACCATCTGATATGGCTTCCTAGATTGATAACTTAGGGGCTATATTAGAAATCTTTATTATGATAATCCCTTTGTTTGGCTTATTTGCAAATAAAGATGCGTGGCGGCCCCATTTTAAAAAGCACCACTAGTGCTAAAAAAGAAACCACAAGTATTTTATTAAGCTACATGAGGGAAGGATACCTCAGTGGTAGAATATGGACCCTATACCACTACCTCCCAAGTTTGATCCTGAAAGATGGAATTTGGGTAGGGGATAATTATGACTGTGTTAGCATTGCGCACTAATGCTCCAAACTGAGATAGCGAATAGCAAGGCAGTTTATGGAGGTCCTGGCCTATCAAACAGCGCGTATGGAGGTTTTGTGGGTTTTATCCTCCTTTTTCATTTCTTTGATCCCTTAATTGATGCAGTATCATCCCCAGGTCAGCCCACCTTGTTAAAATTTAAAAATTTATTAATCTACATGAGCAAATTAACATTATTTATATGGGTATAGTGAAGTATGTTGAAGAGGCCATGAAGATCTTCCATGTAGAATTGAATGCGTCCTCTGCTAAGAATCACTCTTTATTTGAGAATTGCAAAAGAACCTATGAAAAATAAAGAGCAAACTAACATTAAGATGTTGTCTATAGAGTTTGCTTCTCAGAAGGGTGACGAACAGAGTTTGACTGCTTTATAAAAACAAGTAATACAAGCCATGTCTCTCATTGGGAAAGCTCAAACAACGTTCCACTCAAAAGTCTCATGGGCCCTCTCCAGTTCTTGGAAGCCATGATTGAACTTTTGGAAAAAGAGTTGTAAAAATTGTGGGGTTTTCACTGGTGCACAGGTTTGCTTAACTTTTGAATCTGGAAATAAACACAAACTGGCTAATTTTATGAAGACAATTAGCTTAGTTGAGCTCATATAAATGGGTAGATTTGGCCCTACTCTGGCAGATAATAAGTGACTCAACCTCACTCTTGAAATATATAAGAATTCTAGTGACTTTGGTCTCACTCTGGCGTTGACACTTAGATAGGAAGTACTTCTTCACAGCTTTGCCTTGAAGTAAACAATCAATAATAAAAAAAGTATTCACAGTTCTATGGTGTTTATTACTATTAGAAACGAGGTTATAAATATAGGCAGAAGTATGGGAGGACATGTGTTAGGATTAAATCGTGGTGACTATGATAATATCAGCACGCCTAGCTAACAAAAAAGAGATATTGGTTCAATTTCAGGTAATATTCTAGATGATATTCATGAGGAATAGCATATTTAAATCGCCATTTGTATCAGCCCACATGTCAGTTACCAAACCCACCGATTTCCCATGAGTAATCGCCCATTTTTGAGTCAATTTATTCATCTCCAAATTGTCAGCAACAATCCCCGATGAAATTGTAACTAAAAAGTATCATCAGATATGATCCTTTGATAATTACAATTAACCATTCAGTCAGTTATTATTGATAACTAGATGACATAATTAAATTTTCATCCAAAGCTTAATAAATAAGATAATTTAAAAATATGCAAACCATTAATTTAAATAAATTGAAGCTTCATTAATCTCAAGTCGGATAATGTGGTCATATAAAATTCCCACAGAGTTAGAGCCTAAGTCATCTAAAAATGCTAAGTATTTTGTTCAAAGGTTCACTAATTTCAAGAAGGAAGGTCAGGATGTCAAGGACACCATTTAAAGACTGATATTAAAGGATGTATATTCTCAGTTGTCTCAAGTTGAGAGATTATACAACCAGGTCAAGGATGACCTGCATTAAAAAGGATCCCACCCGCCTGACTTTGAGGGGTGTAAGCAAATGAAGGAGGATCTTCAAAAGTGAGTTGGGGTGGTGGAAGCTGATCAGCAAAACTTAATTTCACTTTTTATTTAACCTTGGTTTCAAAGCTAAGGAACTTGTAGCCGGATTAAAGAACTTGTGACTCACAAGCTTGTAATGGAGGCTATAATGACTCTATATGAAACCGCTTCTCAAAAGCCTTTTAAAGACAAGACAAACAAGTATAATGCTATCCAAGAGCAAATTGAACAGCTTTCCCATTCCTTTGTTCAGATGGACATTCGGTCAGAAATTATGGTACATGATGCTCCTGCTGTTCATGCCCTCTGATAGTGACATTGTCCCTTTTAAACCTACTTTTAAGGACAAGTTTACCCCTGGAGAGGGTAGCATTGCTCCATTTCCATAAGTTTATGAATCTTCCATAGAAAAGGCGACTGATTACCATAAAGACAAGCACATCCTCTCCTGCCTAAGTTGCATGGCCCAAGAAGTTAAGTTTCCTCACATGGATACCCTAATTACCTGGGCGGAGGTTAAGGAAGCGCTTATTGACGAGTTTAGCTCAATGAAGAGTTTATACATGAAACAAAAGAGCTTTATGCGCATCATCATGCAGAAAGGAGAATCAGTTTCCGAATTTGCTGATCAGTTCTACATTGAAGCTCAGACTCTGCAACCTCTAAGATGTTAACTCTTGACATCGCTGTTGCTGCCATCATGCCTGATTTAGCTCCCCATCTTTCGCTGCCAATGTATATCACCTTAGTTAGACATTACTTCTAGAATGTTCATGATATCAAGGAGGCTCTACTAGAATTTACTGATTTTCATAAGGTTGAAACTACCCAAGGAGTTGTGTCAAAACTCTGAGTCTTGACCATTGAAGATCAAAAGCCAAAACTGAAGCAAACTGAGCTCCCAGGTGCACCTACTGTAACAAGGTTGGGAAAGTTGACATTATGTGTTTAAAAGAGAGATGACACTAGTGAGCAAGAAAAATAATTGTCAGCATAGAAACAGGCACCCTATCACTGAAGAATCTGACGTGCCTGAATCCACCCCTCTTCTTTGCTCATTTGACTTTTATAGATAATATCTCTTATGAAGAATCTGAAGAGGTTTATGAAGATGATAATATTGTGTCTTAGCGCCAGCTGAAGTCAATATTCAAGATTAATTGAACGTTGGAGGAGTAAATGAAGCCATGATATCAGATAATACTTATTTTAGTCAAATTTTGCTTTTTCCTGAGGTTATCAACACTGCTAGTGATGCTAACCAGTTAATCGCCTTATTGATCTACCTATTCGGTATGTTCATACCATGAAATCATCCAGGAGAGATATCCAGAGACAGCTCAAAAGCTTATTTCCATTTTTCGTCTTAAGGAGGTCCTGGCTCTCACCCCTAACTTTGGTGGAACTATAAACAAGTTAGAGGTCGTCATTAAGAAGGTACAGGTTATGGCCATCCTTGAAACTGGCTCCCCAATCAATGTCAAATCCTTGAAGTTTATCAAGAAAGTTAAGCTGGCAGCTGACTTGGAATACTCCTAAGAGTATGAAACTGTGGTCTAAAAAGTACTTGCGCTATTGGGGCATACTACTCCTTACCATTTTGATTTTAGAAGCTTATTCTGTTAGTACATGCTGTGGCCTTGGATAACAATTATTAAGATATGCCCATTGGCATTTAGCTCATAATTGAGTGTGATGGAATTATCAACATGAAACAGGGTTTCTCTTCCTTCTCAATTTTGAGATTCCTCTGGTTTTAAACAATATAATTTCCAGAAAGAAAGAATATTTTTGCTTGGTTGAGTACCCTTCTACATTATTTTTGAATTACACAAAGTCCGAGCAAAATACAAAGAAACTTCCTGATTCAGTAGATGCTTTGGAGGGTATTCACTTTTATGCCTCAGTAGATATGGTCATTAATCCTGGTAACCAATGAATGATTGACACCGATAGCACATTAAAGATTCCATGACATTGATTGTCATGCATAACAAGAATCAATGGAGTTAATCTGTTAGAACCTCAAGTATTGCCTGGTATTAGATCATGCCTACCAGCAATCTATCATTATCCTATTGGGAAACCTCACTAATAAGGATATTATCGTGAAAAGACATCAATAGATAGGAAAAGGTCTGCTGATCCTAAATGAAGATATTGAAAAGATTCATTATATCAGTTCTACGTAAGGTATTGGCCTACCTACTAACCAAATATCATGTACTTTGCCTAAAGGTCATATATCATATGAACTAACCCCAGATGTGTTTGAAAAAGTTCACTCCTTATTAGATGAATATAGTGATATTTTTTTAATCTGATGAAGACTATGGGCACATGAAGGATTGGAGTCAACCAATTGATGTTGGTGATTCTAATCAGTTCTAGTCCAAACCTAATTGCAAATAAAAAGTTGAAGAGCAAAAAACTTTTCTTTCTCGTTGCAATCACTATTGTAACCTATTCAATTCAAGACTGAATCTAGTTTGATAATCTCACAGAGGAGATTAGTCTGCGCCCATGTCAGGGAGCAGTTGGGCAAGCAAGGTAAGAGGAGCAGGTGGAAGGCCTGCGGCCTCCAACGTTCAAAAATGCCCCAGAGAATCCGGTGGAATTGACAAAAATACTAAAAAACTGGCAGTCACTATTTCCCTGGAGATACTCGCATGGCAAGCACGATGCAACCAGTACATCAACACGCCACACTCCCAGCCACTTTCATTGGTGGAATCTGGAGTTCGCGTGTTTCTGGACATCCAAAAAATGGCCTTATGGGAAAAATTTTGTGAAGATGTACACACAATTTTCCTGACCGCAGTGTACGTTGCACCTCACTCCATGTCACGCGGTTGGATGGACCTAGGTTTTGAAAGCAAAACGGCAGCAGATGAGGCTGCAGTGGTGCGCATAGTGGTCAACCTCCCCGAAGGGCAATGGGTCGTTAAAACTAAATGCACCAGATGGACAAAATCAAGCCAAATTTTCCTCACGTTTGACTTTTTGCCTACTATGGTAAATGTGACAATTTGGAACAACACCTGAAATATGGTCTCAAAATATACAGCAAATTACAATCTTTCAATATGCAACACTTCACACTGATGATACACCTGTGCAACAGCAAAGCCATCGCAGACTGACCCCAACTGAGGAGATCGCAAAGGACCTAACCCAGATCCTGCACTCCACTTTTATTGATATTGCAGGGCAACCACCCACCTATTCTGGGTGACCGTGGACAGCGCGCCCCCCATCTGCACCCACTGTGATGCATTCAGCCATAAGGCACATGCGTGCCCCATCAAGGAGGGCGTCACATTCTAAGAGCACCCCTCAGCGGCCATGGCCAGCGGAGAAGCACACTACAAACCAACAGCAAGCACCAAGGAGGCCTTCCCATGGGGAGCACAAGGCTGCTACCTACTGGTAAAGCCTATCTCCCCACAAGAGCGGAAGAAGGCCAAGCAGGCCCATAGGGCCATGGCTAAGGAAGCGGCCAAAGCCACCACTGCTATCCCACACTCACAATGCCAGGAGGACATGGAGACCTTTGCGGTGGAAGTAACTCAGGTATCTCTCAACCAATCAGATTGGGAAGCCCATTCTGAGCGGGCCACTAAATCTGAGGATCTGATGGGAGATTCAATCTCACCCAATCGTTGCACCCAAGCTCCAGTTGAAACCAACTTGGGACCCATCCTAACTGAAAATTTTTTTTGACCCACTCAACGGTGCACCAAACTCACCTGCACCACAAAAATTTGTCCGACGTCGGGAAAACAAAAAGTGAAGGCTAAAGCCAACGTGACTCTTTCCACAAAAATCAACAAAAACTCCAATAGCGTTGCTGCTAACACCCGTGCTGCAGTGAAGGCCTGTGGGGATCTAGAAGAGGATGGTGGGCCCAGGTGCCCACCCACTCACACCTAAGGTGCGATGGGGGAAACCTTCACCATAGGGACGTTAGAATATCGCTGGACTCAAGGCCTCCCCATCCCGGGCTAGGAAACTGAGTTTTTTACAATATAATTTACCGTGGATATCCTGGCCATCCAGGAGTCCCACTGTCCACAAGGTTCTGAGGAAGCTTGGAAAACAATGCTCCTCCCATCCCTATCCTTTTGGTTGATGCACTGTGGGGTGCTAATTTGGAAAAATAATTTTTTCATTTTTTTATCCTCAGAAACATTCCTAAATGGCTGAGTGCTTGTTGTCACCTTCTCATGGGCTGATGTTGCACACGCAATTGTCAACATCTATGCCCCAAATGGTGCATGTGAGTGTCGGGAATTTTTCTCATCAGTCAAATCCCTCCCGCTACCCACAGACTCCTTCATAGTCAGCGACATGAACTGTTGGCTAACACACCATGGCGGTGGCCTTCCTCACCCCACGCCCCTCAGGGTAACATAGAACTACGCGTTTTAAAGGCCACCCTCAAGTTAATGGATGCGCTGCTGCAGCATGCCCCGCTGCTCAAAAACATGACAATGCACCACATCCACAATGGCCAATTAAGGTCCATGACCCGCATCAACATTATTCTAATGCTGGCGAAATTCCAGCCCCATATCTCCCACTTCAAGACAACAAAATTGAAATTCTGTGACCATCACCTGGTCTCACTAATCTACCACCTACCTGTCACGGCTGCTAAGGCCCCACATTGGTACAAAATCTGCCCCCTGAGCTTGGGTCACCAGGATTTTCCACGTGGGTAGAAGAGGCAACAATGGCAAAAAATTTTGTTGCACCATTTTGCGCGAACCCCATTTCCACATGGGCAACTTTCAAAGATGACACCATCCAGCACTCCCGCCATCTCTCCTCCAGATGCTCACAAGCCACATCAGCGGTTATCTCGCGCGCTCTGGCAGAATTGGCACACTTGGAGTCCAATATCCCAATTACAGAGTACAGCTCTTCATGGGGACAGATGTGGTGGAGGCAGCTGCCCACCTCAATGCACTCAAAAGACAACACAAACATCGGTTTTGTGTTCAGTACAAGGCCACACGCATCACAAAAGGCGACAAGTGCACCGCACATTTCTTCAAAAAAATTTTCGCAGCACGCCAGAGCGTGGCCTGCACACAGGTGCAAAGATCGGATAATTCCATTGTGGATACATCGGCCAAAGTGGCAATTGAAATGCAACAGTATTACTCTGAGTTGTACCGCTCCGACCCAATTCAGCCAGCCAAAGTGGCGGAATTTCTTGAGCGAGCCCACATACGCTCCATTTTTGATACCCAGAAATAATGAATTTAATTACTCCAAATGAATTATGGACAGCCATTTGCGGTGCACCAAAAATACCCAGGCCCAGATGGCATTCCATATGAGTTCTACAAAAATAATTCAAATATATATCCCTATTGCTGCTCGCCTCACTTAACCAAAGCCTGATGGAAACGCGCCTCCTACCAGGAAAACATGAGGCCTTCACTGTCACACTCTTTAAGTAAGGAGATAAGCTAGACTTAGCCAACTGGAGCCCCATTTCTCTAACAAACACAGACACCAAAATTCTAACAAAAATCATGGCTGACTGTTTAGGGACTGTAGCATCTGCCACCATCTCCCCAGAACAATTTGGTTTCATCCCCAGAAGGTCGATTTGGGATAACGTGCACTCTGTGGCTAATTTTGTCAGTCCACAGCCTCTGGGACACTTGTATTCTTGGACCAACAAAAGGCCTATGATAGAGTAAACTGGGAATACCTCAGGGCCTGCCTCCATCAATTCCGCCTACCCCCTCGCTTCATCAACTGGGTAATGCTGCTCATAGAATCTGCAACAATGGCAGTGCGTGGCCCTGGCTTCCTAACGAAAGTAGTCCGACCTAAAAGGGGCTTGCAACAAGGGGACCCCCTTAGCTCACTCTTATAAAACTTCAGCCTTAACCCACTACTGCGAAATGTGAATGCCCAACTCACTGGGGTCCATGTGCCAGGCCAAGCCCCAGTCAAGATATTGGCATTCGCAGATGATTGTGTGGTTGGGGTGTCTAATAATCAAGATGCACGCGCGCTTGAAGCTCTCATTAAGGAGTATTCCCGGGTAAGCAACGCGGCACTGAACGCTTCCAAAACTGAAATCATCCTCCTTGGTTGGTTTCAGAACTGCTGGACCCCAGCAATTAGTTCCCAACCCAGTCCATCTGCTCACCCACATCCTCGCCCTGCTAATTCAAAACACCGCCCCACTGGTGCTCCCCTTCATGCCACGTCCTACCATAGGACCAGTACGCCATCTGGGCGTGTGGATGGAGGCAGGCGGATACGCGTCAGCAGTAATGGAGTGCCATATTCTGGATAACGTGACAAAGCGAATCGCCTCTCTCAGAGCCCACCCTACTTCCCTTACTGGCAGGAATGTTTTAGCTAACTCCGTGCTCCTCTCCAAAGTCTGGTTTGGAGCCATGCCATCCCCTTCTCCCCAAGCTTCTACAAATCCTTGTATGCCTTGCTGCAAGGATGGCTTTGGTCGGGCCGCCCTCCACCAGTGCGGCTAGAGGTCATGTTTGGCCCTCAACATCATGGTGGCATGGGCCTGCTTGACTTCAAAGCCCATGCTGCCAAGATCCTGGGTACCTGGATTGCGGCCGTCACCACCCCTACACTCCCCTCTTAACACTGGTCCCGCGCAGCTTGCTCCAATTTCTCCCGCGCCTTGGGCCTCAACAATCCATCGAACCCCCACTCCCTGATGAAATACCTTGCTTCACATACATCAGCCACAGGTCCTCACAGGACTAAAACCCACTACAAACGAATCCTCCTCTCCATGCGGTGCGCTGAGTGGAGAATTCGTATCAGCGGACATACAACCCAAAAAGGCCGCCCCTCTCCTCAGTTCACACAAGAGGTACAGGGGCTACTCATCCACGATGGCGTGATCCCCATTTGACCCCATGTCCTATCCAGGGTGGACTACCTGGACATAATGGACATCCCTTATTCCACTGAGACCCAAAAAATTATCTGGAAATATGTACACCATCCTCTGTTGCAACCTTAAGTCCTCTCCCATGTGTGGCGCTGCCTGAGGCGGGTGTATCATACAGCTGAGCGCTCTAACGCTTTACACTCATCCTGTGTAGTGTGTGGCCAGTATGGAACGCTGTTTACCGCCTGGAGAAGTGCCCTACCTCTAAAGTGATATGGCGCGAAGTTCAACGTCTTCTGGGCCAGAATCAAACGCATCCCTTCAGTCTGTCAAGAGATATGTTCGCTCTATCAATGGCCTCCCCCCTTCCGCCCTACTTTCGTGCTTTGGTGGTTGCAATCGCCATGTGGACCATCCACACGATTGTCTTAGATGCCATCGCAGGCTCCACCCCCACCCTCCCAGAAGCGGTCCAAAGATTCTGGTCCCATTTTGTGAACCACTTTCAAGTGTAGATGTTTGATACCTCCCACCGCGTCGCTGACAGCTGGTCTCTTCCTGGTTCCCAGTCTGGTTCATCAAATCAGACCCCTTCCTCCACACGTGCTCAATTGTGGCTATGGCCCCTTCACACGTTCCCTCCCCTCCCCATAAGTGGCGTTCCCGCTGGTAACAAGAGATAGCATCGCTTCTCTGGGGTGCCTTCCCTGTTACTAAGTTTTGTCTCTTCTGAGTCATATTTGGAAGTGTCCGTCCCATGGTCAGCCTTCCCCACAATAAATTCAAGTTGAAGAGCAAAAAATGATGACTGAGCTCAAGAAGTTACTAGAAAATGGACTACTTGTACCTTTCTTAAATCGCTTGGTTGTCCCCTCTCTTTCCTACAAGAAATATATGCCATTGAGTATTTATGGACTACCAAAAATTGAACAACCTCACAAATAAAGGATAGTTATCCTATCCCTCAAATGATAACACTCTGGCCCAACTCTTTGGATAAAGTTCTTTTCCGCTATGGACCTGGCTAGTGGATAATGGAAAGGGACCTTTCTCCCCAAGACAAGGAGAAATATGCGCTTATCTGTAGCGAAAACCTATTTGAACCCACTCAGCTACCCCAGGGGTTGTTCAATGCGCCTGCAACTTTTTAGCGAGCCATGGATCACATTTTGTAGGATCTTAAGCTGAGCTGTATAATAGTTTATCTTTATGATAGCACCGTTTTTTCCAAATTTTTCAACAAGCATATCACGCATCTAAAGAAAGATTTTTCAATGCTTGTGCAATTTTAACATTAAGTGAAAGCCCTTAAAATGCTCTTTTAGAGGAATTGGATTTCCTTGAACATGCCATCTCACGAAATGGTATTCAACCTATCCAAGATAAGGTTGAATCTATAACCAGGATGTTTGCGCCTAAAAACCGTCACAATATGCAGGCGTTTCTGGAAATGATGGGATATTGCCATCAACTCATACCTTAAGTTCTCCCAGATCAGTGAGCCCCTCATACGCCTCCTAGTAAAAGCACTACTTTTTATTGTGGTGCTGAACAAAAGGCTGTGTCTGAGACACTCAAGAAGTTGCTGCAGCGAAGGCCAATCCTAAGCTACCCCTACTATGGTAAACATTTCATTCTGTTTACCAATGCCTCTGAATATGCTATGTTAGTCATCCTGGCTCAATTGGATGAGAATTGGGTTTATCATGCTGTTTCTTAATTCAGCAAGATTCTGTTAGAGGATGAACGCAACTATAGCATTACAGAAAAGTAGTGCTCTGTTGCTTTGCTCGCTGTTAAATATGCCGCCCTTTTTTATATGGAACTTCATTTAATAGATTTACCAACCACGCCTCTTTAAAGTGATTACAGAATATGAAAACCCACTGGACAGTTGGCTCGTTGGGCTTTGAAACTCTTATACTATGACATAGCTAATGAGCACTGAGCTGGAACTCGCCACATGAATGTCAATTTTTTGACTTGGTTGCCTGTCCTACACTTAGATAATAGTGAGGTTGAGAGGTTACATGACCTCTTGACATCCAAATCTTGGGAGGATGAAGATATTCCATCCAGAAGATGTTAGCTTGACACTACCACAACACCAAGGTGGAGAGAGAGAAGTTATACAAAAATGTAGGGGCCCATTGGTTGCCCTTTTTTACCATCAGAACGAGTACCCGTGATCCTGGAGGCTCATACTATCCTGAGGCATGGCGGAGTGAGAAAAACTGTTTGATTAAAAGAGCGTTACTGCTAGGAGGGAGCCATATAATCCATTATTAAAGTATTGAGTGCTTGTCTAACCTGTTAAAAGCATTCCAGCTTTAAGAACAATATAAATACAAACCTACTACGCCTCAACAGCCCTTTCACACAATAAACCTAGATGTGGTTGACCCTCTCCACCCAGATTACTGGTGGAAATCGATATATCTTTATAGGTATTGATCATTTTACAAAATGGGCTGAAGCTGTGGATCTCCTTGCCCAAACTGCAAAGGCTACTGCCACTTTTCTTCATCAAGATACTTTCACTCGCCATGGATGTTCACAAATCCTTCTTTGAGAAAATGGGAAACCTTACCTTTAAAGTGGTCAAGATTCAAGCTACCTCCACAGGGCACAACAGCTCTTTTCGATTCCTATAACATTTCTATTAATGGTACTGTAGAAAGAGAAAATGGACTTTAATTTCTATTCTATGAAAGATGGCCACTTAAGACCCTCTACAATAGGGTCAATTCAAGCCTAGTGCAATTATGGCATGTCACGATTCCAATCTGACTGGATAATAAGCCCTAAGTCATGAGGGTGGGATGTATGGATCTGCTGAGATTGATACGAGTAATGGTAATTTGAGCGCCTCAAAATTAGGCGATATTGGATTTTTGGTAAAGCGACTCAAATTGAGCATTTTGAGATTAACAAATGAAGAATTGACGTAACTAATGAGGTATGACGAATTGAGTTACTAAGCCATGTAAGTAATATCATCCAAAATTGTTATAATATAAGCAGGATGAGATGATCGAGGAAAGGTTAGGTTTTTATAGTTTGAAGTTAGCAGAACAGCGGGAATAAGCTGTAATAAAATATTAATAAAGAAGAGTTGTGGGAGAAAGTGCTCCATATTTATTTATAAGTCTATTATTTTAATTTCAGGACAATAATCCTCACATCGTTGATCTTAGCTGCTCAGTGGGTCATACCCTGTGACAAAACCCTTAGGTGTATCCCTCACATACTGCCAATTTTACAATAGTTGTTTACTATAGGGGGCCCATTAATCAATCATAATATGATAAAAATTCAGTTGCCAGCCGTGTTGCCTCAAGTTACCTACGTGGAGCTGAAACTGGCATTGGATGCTGTGCTTAAAAAACAAGATGAGCTTCTCCAGGAGGTCTACTCCAATAAGCTACCCCCATTTGATCATGAAGGGAATATTTATGGGTACTTTAAGTGATTTGAGATTGCAACTGAAGGAGTCTCGGATTGAGGAAGAGCAAAACTGTTGATTTCTTCCTTGGATGTCGGAAGTGCTGATCAAGTCATCTGTTATCTTCCAAGCAGCTCCCTTATATACCAAGAAGTAAAAGACATGGTGCTGCAGTTGTTCATCAGAATTGCAAAGAAGTCGCAGCAGAAGGCTGAATTTTTGACCATTAAGTTTTAGCAGAATGAAACTCTCTTCACGTTTGCTGAGCAATTTATGGCAGAAGCTCACATGCTAATTGGGGCTGGAGTTTTATCCAAAGCGTAAGTGTGTATTGCGATGACTTCTGCTGTGATGCCATACCGTGAGTTAAATAACATTATGGCCACCCTGTTGGATAAAGATGTACCTTTACTTAACCTTGTTCAGTTTTTGCACTGTATATCAGCAAACTTCCCTCCACCTAATGCTGAGCAGAGTCCTTCTGCTGTAACTGCTGAATCATCATATTTGGGGAACACTGGCAGTCCAGTGCAGATTTCAACAGATTATCATCAGCAGTTAAACGTCAAACCCATTCCTGCTTATCGTCCCTGGGCCAACTATCGCCCTAGACCTGTTTATGCTGATCGCTTCCAGCTTAACTCTCTTCATGGTTTGTATCACATTAATCAGGGACGTGAGCCCTATGGGGTTAGCTGTTTTAAATGCAGTTTTCAGGGGAATCTGGCACGCTGGTGCCCTAATCAACTGGTCTCTTGTGTACAGCTGGAACATTATGGCTAGGAAAAAGTCAGAATGGAGTGGAGAAGGGACTCTCTATCTCTGCTATACCAAATAAGACGTCCCACCTAAACCCAAATTAGATTATTCAGTGGAAGTTTCCTTGCGCAATGAGTCAGTTTTATATCAGCAGCCAGTTGGAGGGATGAATGTTTTGAGACAAGTAAAGTCAGCGACTATGGCGGAAAAGGGGTCTCAGATGCATGTTGAGCTATATGCCTGTCAAATGTTCTACCAAGTGACTCCGGAAAAGCTAGACCCCTCCTCAGATGCACCTTTTTTGCAAGCAGTAAGCGTCACTATTCCAGTTAAAACTATTATAAACCAATACCCCAGAATTAGTGAAGGGATTGCGTTTTTCCTTGGAAACAGGGATTCTTTAGATGTCCATGTTATCAACAATTGTAATGCATCCTACTCTGAATGTACTAACTGTGGCCTGGTTGTAGCTAAGACCTGAGTCCGTGCTATCATAGATACCGGTGCCCTATCAGCATAGTCTCCACCAAATAGGTGGCCAGGTTGGCATTAAAACCAGATGTGGAACACCAGATGGTATACAGCACTGCTGGAGTGGAGAATACGGTCTCTGAGGGAGCATACAGTGCGCTTCCACTGATGTTTGGTTCTATTGTTGTGGTAGCTCCAGCTATAGTGTTAACAAATAGCAATTATGATCTATTAATTGAAACTGCCTTTTTTGCAGCACTATGAGGCTGTTATTGATATGACAAATGAGACTTTTGAAATATTGGGGCAGCGAATCTCAGTCCACTTCATCTCTAATGGAGTACTGAATAATCCGGTGCATATGGGGAGTATTAATCTAGCTTATAGCGATGGAGTAATTCCAGTGCACTACCATCAGTTAAAAGACAAAATCCGGGCCCTTCATCAACAGATATATGAATATCAAGGGCTGCCGCTTAGAACTTCCGGACCTATATCCATTCCATCTGGGCATCAAATTATATTGAACACTGACTTGGTGATTAAAATTCCAGACGGGTTCTATAATGAGGTTATTGTGCCATATCAGCAATCATGGGTTGAGCCCCACGTGGCCCCAGGCATTATTTTACCAGGGCAAAGGGAGATCAAAGTTTTGCTTGCAAATCTACAAACAGTACCATTGCATATCCGCCACTACCAAATAGTGGCATACTTACACCTAATCCCCATCGAGGAGGTTCTTTTGGCTCATGAATTTGGGTCGCTGGAGGAATTTGTTCTGCCTTTCAAACCACAGCACAGTGTAATGGCAGTTGTATCGCGTGATGAATTATGGGGATGTTGGAACCACAGAAGGATAGGGCAATCACTTTATTTCAAAATATAAAGAGATTTTTGCTATTGACAACCATGATTTAGGATGCACGTGGGGGGTGGTTCATAGGCTAGACACTGGAGATCATCCACCCATCAGGTCAAGGCCGATCTGCTGATTAATTTTAAATTTTAAGTTTATTGCGGGGAAGGCCGACCATGGGACGGACACTTCCAAATATGACTCAGGAAAGATAAACTTAGTACTGGGGGAGGCACCCCAGAGAAGCGATGCTATCTCTTGTTGCCAGCGAGAACGCCACTTATGGGGAGGGGGAGGGAACGTGTGAAGGGGCCGTAGCCACTATTGAGCACGTGTGGAGGAAGGGGTCTGATTTGATGAACCAGACTGGGAACCAGGAGGAGACCAGCTGTTGGTGACGCGGTGGGAGGTATCCAACTTCCACGCTTGAAAGTGGTCCACCAAATGAGACCGGAATCTGTGGACAGTTTCTGGGAGGGTGGGGGTGGAGCCTGCGATGGCATCTAAGACAATCGTGTGGATGGCCCACATGGCGATTGCAACCACCAAAGCGCGAAGGGAGGGCGGAAGGGGGAGGCCATTGATAGAGCAAACATATCTCTTGACAGACTGAAGGGATGCGTTTGATCCTGGCCAAGCAGACGTTGAACTTCGTGCCATATCACTTTAGAGGCGGGGCACCTCTCCAGGCGGTGGAACAGCGTTCCATACTGGCCGCACACGACACAGGATGAGTGTAAAGCGTTAGAGCGCTCAGCTGTATGATACACCCACCTCAGGCAGCGCCACACATGGGAGCGGACTTGAGGCTACAACAGAGGATGGTGTGCGTATTTCCAGATAGTTTTTGGGTCTCAATGGAATAAGGGATGTCCATCATGTCCAGGTATTCCACCCTGGATAGGACATGGGGCCGAATGGGGATCACGCCATCATGGATGGGTAGCCCCTGTACCTCTTGTGTGAACTGAGGAGAGGGGCGGCCTCTTTGGGTTGTATGTCCGCTAATATGAATTCTCCACTCTGTGCTCCGCATGGAGAGTAGGATTCGTTTGTAGTGGGTTTTTGTCCCGTGAGGACCTGTGGCTGATGTGTGTGATGCGAGGTATTTCATCAGGGAGTGGGGGTTTGATGGATTGTTGAGGCCCAAGGCTCAGGAGAAGTTGGAGCGGGCTGCGCGGGACCAGTGTTGGGATGGGAGTGTAGGAGCGGTGATGGCCGCGATCCAGGTGCCCAAGATATTGGCAGCATGGGCTTTGAAGTCAAGCAGGCCCATGCCACCATGATAATGAGGGCCAAACATGACCTCTAGCCGCACTGGTGGAGGGCGGCCTGACCAAAGCCATCCTTGCAGCAAGGCATACAAGGATTTGAAGAAGCTTTGGAGAAGGGGATGGCGTGGGCTCTGAACCAGACTTTGGATAGGAGCATAGAGTTGGCTAAAACAACTCTTCCAGTAAGGGAAGTAGGGTGGGCTCTGAGAGAGGCGATTCGCTTTGTCAAGTTGTCCAGAATATAGCACTCCATTACTACTTACATGTATCCGCCTGCCTCCATCCACACGCCCAGATGGCGCACCGGTCCTATGGTAGGGCGAGGCACAAAGGGGAGCACCAGTGGAGCGGGGTGTTGACTTAGTAAGGCGTGGACGTGGGCGAGCAGATGGGCCAGGTTGGGAACTAATTGCTGGGGCCCAGCAGTTCTGAAACCGACCAAGGAGGATGATTTCAGTTTCGGAGGCATTCAGTGCCACATTTCTTACCCTGGAATATTCCTGGATGAGAGCTTCAAGCACGCGTGCATCTTGATTATTAGACACTCCAACCAAAAATCATCTGCGAATGCCAATATCTTGACTGGGGCTTGGCCTGGCACATGGACCCCAATGAGTTGGGCATTCAAATTTCGCAGTAGTGGGTCAAGGCTGAAGTTGTGTAATAGTGGGCTGAGGGGGTCCCCTTGTCGCAAGGCTCTTTGAGGGCGGACTACTTCCATTAGGAAGCCGGGGCCACGCACTGCCATTGTAGAAGATTCCGTGAGCAGCATCACCCAGTTGATGAAGCGAGGGGGTAGGCGGAATTGATGGAGGCAGGCCCTTAGGTATTCCCAGTTTACTCTATCATAGGCCTTTTGTTGGTTCAAGAATACAAGTGCCCCAGAGGGTGTGGACTGACATACATTAGCCACAGAGTGCACGTTATCCCAAATTGACCTTCTGGGGATGAAACCAAATTGTTCTGTGGAGATGGTGGCAGATGCTACAGTCCCTAATCAGTTAGCCATAATTTTTGTTAAAATTTTGGTGTCTGTGTTTGTTAAAGAAATGGGGCGCTAATTGGCTAAGTCAAGCTTATCCCCTTTCTTGAAGAGTGTGACAGTAAAGGCCTCATGTCCTCCTGGTAGGAGGCGCGTTTCCAACAGGCTTTGCTTAAGTGAGGCAAGAAGAAGTAAGGATTTATATTTGAAATACTTTTTGTAGAACTCATATGGAATGCCATCTGTGCCTGAGCATTTTTGGTTTGGCGCACCGCGAATGGCTGTCCATAATTCGTTTGGAGTAATTAAATTCATTATTTCTGGGTATCAGAAAATGGTGCGGATATGAGCTCAGCCAAGAAATTCTGCCACTTCAGCCAGCTGAATTGGGTCAGCTCGGTACAACTTGGTGTAATATTTTTACATTTCAATTGCCACTTCAGCTGGTGTATCCACAATAGAATTATCCGATCTTCGCACCTGTGTGCAGGCCACGCTCTGGCATGGTGCAAAATTTTTTCAAAGAAATATGTGGTGCACTTGTCACCTTTAGTGATGCCTGTGGCCCTGTATTGGACACAAACCCGATGTTTGTGTTGCCTTTTGAGTGCGTTGAGGTGGGCGGCTGCCTCTGCCCACTTCTGGCCCCATGCAGGGCTGTATCCTGTAGCTGGAATGTTGGACTCCAAGTGTGCCAATTCTGCCAGAGTGCACGAGATAACTGCTGATGTGGCTCATGAGCGTCTGGAGGAGAGATGGCAAGAGTGGCAGACGGTGTCCTCTTTGAAAGTTGCCCATGTGGAAATGGGGTCCGCAAAACGGTGCAACAAACTCTTTTGCCAAAGTTGCTTCTTCCACCCACCTGGAAAATCCTGGCGACGCGAGCTTGGGATGGCGGATTTTGCACCAATGTGGGGCCTTAGCAACTGTGACAGGTAGGTGGTATGTTATCAAGACCAGTTGGTGGTCAGAGAATTCCATTTTTGTTGTTTTGAAGTGGGAGATGTGGGGCTTGAATTTCGCCGGCATTAGAATAAGGTTGATGCAGGTCATGGACCTTAATTGGCCGTTGTGGACGTGGGGACGCGTCATGTTTTTGAGCAGTAGGCATGTCGCTGCAGTGCATCCATTAACCCAAGGGTGGCCTTTAGAACGTGTAGTTCAACGTGACCCTGTGGGGCGTGGGGTGAGGGAGGCCACTGGTCCGTTGGTGAGGTTAGCCAACAGTTCATGTCACCAACTAGGAAAGAATCAGGGGGTAGCGGGAGGGATTTGACCAATGAGAAAAATTCCCAACGCTCATGTGCACCGTTTGGGGCATAAATGTTGACGATTGCGTGTGCTACGTCAGCCCATGAGAAGGTGACGATGAGCACTCAGCCATTTAGAAATGTTTCTGAGGATACAAATTTGAAAAAATTATTTTTCCAAATTAGCACCCCACAGTGCTTTGACCCATAAAGGATAGTGATGGGAGGAGCATTGTTTTCCAAGTTTCCTCGGAACCTCATGGACAGTGGGACTCCTGGATGACCAGGATATCCCCGGGTAAATTGTGTTGTAAAAAACTCAGTTTCCTAGCCTGGGATGGGGAGGCCTTGAGTCCGGCGATATTCAATGTACCTAAAGTGAAGGTTTCCCCCATCACATCTTAGGTGCGAGGGGGTGGGCCCCCGGGCCCACCAGCCTCTTCTAGGTCCCCACGGGCTTTTACAGCAGCGCGGGTGATAGCAGCAACGCTATCTGAGTTTTTGTTGATTTTTGTGGAAAGAGTCACGTTGGCTTTAGCCTTCACTTTTTGTTTTCCTGACGTCGGACGAATTTTTTTGGTGCAGATGAGTTTGGTGCACCATTGAGTGGGTCAAAAAAATTTTCACTTGGGATAGGTCCCAAGTCAGTTTCAACCAGAGCTTGGGTGCAACGATTGGGTGAGATTGAGTCTCCCATCGGATCCTCAGATTGAGTGGCCCACTCAGCATGGGCTTCCCAATCTGATTGGTTGATGGATTCCTGAGTTGCTTCCACTGCGAAGGTTTCCATGTCCTCCTGGCGTTGTGAGTGTGAGATAGCGGTGGTGGCCTTGGCCGTTACCTTGGCCGCAGCCCTATGGGCCTGCTTAGCCTTCTTCCATTCTTGCAGGGAGATATGGCTTTACAAATAGTTAGCAGCCTTGTGCTCCCCACGGGAAAGCCTCCTTGGTGCTTGCGGTTGGTTTGTAGTGCGCCTCTCCATTGGCCATGGCCGCTGAGGGGTGCTCTTGGAATGTGACGCTCTCCTTGATGGGGCATGCGTGCGCCTTGTGGCCAAACATGTCACGGTGTGGTCAAATGGGGGGCGCGCTGTCCACGGTCACTCTGAATGGGTGTGTGGTATGCCCTGTGATATCAATAAAAGTGGAGTGCGGGATCTGGGTTAGGTCCTTCGCGATCTCCTCAGTTGGGGTCAGAACTGCGATGGCTTTGCCGGTGCACAGGTGTGGCATCAGCGTGAAGCGTTGCATTTCAAAAGATTGTATTTCACCATATATGGCGAGACCATCTTTCAGGTGTTGTTCCAAAATGTCACGTTTTACCATAGTAGGCAAAAAACAAACATGAGAAAATTTGGTTTGATTTTGTCCATCTGGTGCGTTTGGTTTTGATGACCCATTGCCCTTCAGGGAGGTCAACCACTACGCGCACCGCTGCAGCCTCGTCTGCTACTTTTTTGCTCTCAAAACCTAGTTTCAGCCAACTGCGTGACATGGAGTGAGGTGCAATGTACACCGCGGCTATGAAAATCTTGTGTACATCTTCACAAAATTTTTCCCATAAGGCCGTTTTTTGGATGTCCAGATACACATGGACTCTGAATTTCACCGACGAAAGTGGTTGGGAGTGTGGCATGTTGATGTACTGGTTGCATCGTGCTTGCCATGTGAGTATCTCCGGGGAAATTGTGACCGCCAAACTTTTAGGATTTTTGTCTATTCCGCCAGATTCTCTGGGGCGTTTTTGAATGTTGGAGGCCGCGGGCCTTCCACCTGCTCCTCTTACCTTGCTTGCCCAAATGCTCCCTGACATGGGCGCAGACTAATCTCCTCTGTGAGATTATCAAACTAGATTCAGTCTTGAATTGAATAAGTTGCAATAGTGATTGCAACGAGAAAGAAAAGTTCCCGATCTGCTGATTAAGGGTGGCAGAAGAAGTAGTAACTGAGGAAATTACAAGCTATCAGCGCAAGGGATGCTTGAACCATTGAAGAGTCCATGGGCTTCACCTGTTCTGATTGTTAAAAAGAAGGACGGCACCAACTGTGTAGTAATTGACTACCAAAAGCTCAACAGCATCACTATAAAGGACTCATATCCCTTACCACGGATTGACGACGCTTTAGATCAGCTAGGGGGAGCTCATTTCTTCTCAGCTATGGACCTGATCTTAGGCTATTGACAAATCGAGTTGCCACTGGTGGAGCAGGAGAAGTGCGCATTAATCACATCTAAAGGTCTTTTCCAGCCAACCTGGATGCCACAAGGGTTGTGTAATGCCCCAGCTACATTTCAACGAGCAATGGATAATATTTTAGGGGATATAAAACTGTCGTGTGTTTTTGTATACGTTGATGACATTAATGTGTTCTCCCAAACCTTCTCCAAACACCTTGACCATTTAGAAGCTGCATTCTGTTGGCTCGCTGAGGCCAACTTCAAGATTAAACCCCGGAAATGCCACTTCCTTAAGGACCAGCTGGAGTACCTGGGGTTTGTGGTTGATGCCACAGGGCTGAGACCTCAACCAGCCAAAGTGGAAGTTATTCAAAAATGACTCCACCAAACAGTAAGTGGGATATACAGGTTTTTTTGGGAATGGTCAGATATTACCAGCGCTTCATCTTTAACTTCAGCTGTATTGGGGGCCCAATCTTTGAGTTATGAAGAAAGGACACTATGTTTGAATGGGCGGAATGTCAGCAACGCGCTTTTGATACGCTTCAAATGGTGTTAACTAGTGCACCAGTGTTACGCTATCCCAATTCTAAAAAGATTTCATTGTTCAGATGGATGCATCCCTTTCCACTGTAGGGGCAGTCTTATCTAAAAAAATGAGAAAGAAGAAGAGCACCCTGTAGCATACTGTAGTCGCAGTTTGAACAGCCATGAACGCAATTACACCATGACTGAGAGAGAGTGCTTGGCAGTGATCTACGCCTATAAGCAATTTCAGGTGTATTTGCATGGGGCGAAATTCGAAGTTGTAATGGATCATGCCTCGCTACACTGGTTACAAAATCTGAAAGAACCGGAAGGGCGTCTAGCCTGATGGGCTCTTAAATTTCAGGCATACAATTTTGAAATTCTTCACCATCCTGGAGCAAAACACCAGAACGCCAGATGTTTATTAAGATTACCTACAATTGCACTTACTGCAAATTTGAGTAATATCCTGTTTGATAAGATGCTTAGTGGCAAGTACGACTATGAAATACCCCCAGTCATCAAGGTATTGGATGGAATAAGGGCCAATATGCTTCAAAAAAATGGGGAATTATATAAGCGGATAGGGGACACTACCGTGAATATCCCAATACCTTCTGGCCGCCCATCTATTATTATGAGTGCACAATGAGCAGTAGGACATGGTGGAGTGCATAAGACCATGGAATTATTGTGGCCTCAGTATTACTGGGTAAGCATGAACTTCAATATCCTTGATACTATCTCCTCCTGTCACTAATGCCAAGTGGAAAAGCTGTTCCACCAGAAGACTTCTTACCAGTTAGTGAAGCCACACTTAGCCTGTCACACTGTTTCTATCGATGTAATGGGTCCCTTGCCAACGGGGGCAAACCGGTGCAAATACATTCTGGTAGCAATTGACCACCTGACCAGGTGGGTTAAGGCATGACCAATACGAGATTTGGGGGCACTAATGGTGGCCAAGTTCATTATGGAGTGTACAATTAAGTGACATGGTTGTCCCCAATTCATCCTTACTGATAATGGGACAAAATTCACTTCACACATTCTACCTAAGCTAAATGAGCTTATGGCCATCCATGGGGTTCTAATAACTCTGTATCACTCGAGTCCAATGGAATGGTTGAACGGGCTAATGGGACCCTGGTGAACATACTCCAGAAGTTGGTCACAGACAGGCCCTCTGATTGGAGTACCCTCCTTTCTACCTTGGTGTTCACCTACAATATTAGCTACCATTTGGCCATGGGGAAAAGCCCATTCCAATTGCTTTATGGACGGCACTCCGCTCTGCCCTCTCTCCTATATGCCTGTGTGGAGGACACTGGCGGAATGGATCTGCAATGCTATTTGACTGTTCTAACAAATATGCTTATCAAATTACAAAATGAAGCATACTTGTTCTCTTAGCCAAGAGAATCAAAATCCAGGCTGCTGATCAGGTATGGCGGAGTGCCCTAGCACAGTTCAAAAATGGAGACATGGCCTTATTCCATGATCAACATGGGTTTTGCCAAAAACACAAGCTGGCCAATATCTGTATCAAACCATTCAAAGTCATTGAGAAGACAGGCATAGATGCATATACTATTAAGGACCCCACTAGCAGTCAGATCATCAACTGAGTGCATGCGAAGTTCCTCCAGGCATATAAGCAATAGGAGCCTTATCATCCAGTCAAAGAGGGGTAATGTCGCAATTATGATATGTTTGGATGATAATCCCTAGGTTGTGAGAGTGGGATGGATGGATCTGCCGAGATTGATATGAGTAATGGTAATTTAAGCACCTCAAAATTAGGCGATATTGGATTGTGTTAAATCGCCTCAAATTGGGCATTGTGATATTAACAAATGAAGAATTGATGTAATTAATGAGATATGGCGAATTGAGTTACTAAGTCATGTAAGTAGTATCATCCAAAATTGTTACAATATAAGCAGGATGAGATGATTGAGGAAAGGTTAGGTTCTAATAGTTTGAAGTTATCAGAAAAGCGGGAATTAGCTGTAATAAAATAATAATAAAGAAGAGTTTTGGGAGCAAGTGCTCCATATTTATTTATAAGTCTATATTTTATTTTCAGGACGATGATCCTCACATCGTTGATCCTAGCTGCTCAGTGGGTCAAACCCTGTGCCCAAACCCTTCAGTGTATCCCTCACATACTGCCAACTTTACAACAGTTGTAAACTCATTCATTTGTGTTTTTCACTCATTTTAGGCAGGTGACTCATTCTGCTCAGGTAGGTCTGTTCATTCATATTTTTTTGCTCTTTGAGTATCAGTAATGTCCATCCCCTTGTCTGCATACATTGAATAAATTTATAAGTGATGACAAAAGGTCCTTCTCAAATGACCACAAGTTTGCCACATCTGGGGTGATGTAATTGTTTTAGTATCAAATCAAATTCTGATATGGAATGAGAAAGAAGTTGTCTAAGCTCATTAGCTGCTCTCTTTTTTTAGTAATGGTTTTGCTAAGTTAATCATGGCATCAGATTGCAGCTTAAGAATGTGTTGGGCTAACCTTTTCATAGCTTTATCAAAGAAACATCCTAGTAGGATAGATATCACTAGCCAAAAGAGCGGGTACCCCAGGTTTTTGACCATATAAGAAGTGGAAAGGAGACATTTAAGGATTTGGTGGTAACTAATATGATATGCCATGTCAGAATTTTAACCAAATGGAATCCTCTAATGATTTAAGCGTTATTTGGAATGATATGGCCAATCCTGGCGGAATGGTTTATTAACTGAATTTTGTGTTATTTGGTTTGATTGCTAGTTAGTTGCTCCCCAATTTGGGTTGAGCTGAAATTAGTATTCCGCCAAGTTTGGTATTAGGTGCAATTGGGGCCAATTGGTGGCCCCAAATTAGCATAAGGATCACCAGTATCTAATAGCTGAGGATGATCCACTTGATATCAGTCAGCAGAACCAATGTTCGATGCCAACTACCATTTGTGGTCTGTTGTGGGATTTCCGGCGGAAAACCAATGTATTCACTCTAATTGTTCATTTAAAATTCACTGCCTGTACAGATTATCCAATGTTGGTGGATCTGACAATTATGTGTTTGAGGAGGCTAAGGTTGTTTCTGGTGCCTCATTTATTATCAAGATAAGATGAGAATAGATGTTAGCAAGATGCTGAGATATTCTGAGTTAAGCAAGTGACCAAAGTTGTTTCTGGTGCATTATTATCAACTTGAAGGTCAAATACAAATTCAATGTTTATTTAGATTAATTATTTACATGGCTCACTGAAGACTTAAGGCAAGGATGAGCCAAAACTAATTCACACATCAGGAAATGATGGAGTGAGAGGGTCGATGCCAGGGAAGAGAATAATGTAGAAGAAGAAGCAGTAGAAGAAGAAGAAAAGTGGTTGGCTGGAACAACCAGCGGAAGAGCTGTTAGGTTGGCGGTGGGTGCAGTAGCCCTTTTTTAAATAGTATAAATACCTGGCGCTTCCTTTTCAATAAACATCTCTCTTTGCCTATTCTAACTTTTGTTATAAGTTTATTATTTATTTTTTGGTTGTAGTTTAGGCTAGGGGATTCCCAAATGGCACGGGTGAAATGCCAAGGGGTTAGCTGGCGCTGCTAGCCCCAACGCCTAAGGTAAAACGGCAAGGGATGACCAGTCTTCATACTGGTTAGCCTGCCAACTAGCAGTGCTCATAGTCGATTTTCTGACAACAAACAACCAGGTGGGACAGTGACAAGCCGCTCATCCCACCATGGCAGAAGGGAAAGAGGGATTGGGAAATCACCCTCATTTCGAATTTGTATTCATAGGTAAGAGCACAGGTCAAGCTGTCAAGTGATGGTGTGGGGTGGCCAGCGACATGTGGTTGGAGAGCGCTGATAATTGGTTGGACATAGAGATTACCTGCATCAAAAATTGCATCTAGGTACTGGAATAAGCAGTTTTCTGCATGAAAGCAGATGGAAGGGAGCTGGGATAACAAAGCTATAGTGGCGCAGGTGGCTTTTGACTTTTATTTTGAAGATTCAGCCACTTTCTAGATGGCGGCAGTTGTTTTTGTGGAGGTTTAGGATGTTACGTTTGCTCTGTGGGGACAAGGTTGGGGCAATAATGGGAGGAGGGATACCCTTGGCTAGTACCACCACTGATCCATCAGCACCCTTTTGGATGTCACTAATATCTTAGTGATAAGCTGCTACTATAGCGAGCTGGTGGGTAGCGCAGAACACATATGCGTCTGGCTGGGGTGCATAAAAACGCCAAGGAGTCTGAATGAGGTGCTGTACCTGGATAAATTCTTTGACCTGGAATTTCAAGTCTTCAATAACATTTCCCACTTCATCAGTTTCATCAAATGTGGTCCATGGGTTCAAATTATATTAAAAATCAGGAATGGTGAATTTATAGGCTGTGTTTTCAATTGAGAAATAATGTGTGACTGAATTGTTATCCAAGCTATCTCCTGATTGAAGTGCATGTGGCAATGGACCGAGGAGGGGACTGATTGGCAGTTGCAGGCGCTGCATCAGCTGTAGCTTTTGGGGGTTGGGGGAAGGATTGTACCCAGTACCAGAAAGGCAGTGGGGTATATGACGTATTGGGGGCCAGACAGAGGCAATGCAGGTCCAGCAGATGCAGTAAGATAGGGGCATTTATGCTTCAAGTGATCCAACTTGATGCAGGATGGACAGATAGTCCACTTGCCCTCAACTTGGGCCCAGAACAGGTAGTCAGGGGCAGAAGGAATGACAGCGTGGGGGGAATCAACCAAGCAATTTTGTTGAAATTTGGGCTAATCATGGCAAATGCCCAAGGCCCAGAGAGGTGAGCAGCCCCATTGTGGACCATAAACATAAGGATGGGGTTGGAGCCATATGTGGCCAAGCCTACTATCAGCTCCTTATGGAGCACCGTGGGGGGAAGGTGAGTGAGCGATCCTGCAAACTGAACCACCATAATGGTGTTGGGGGAGCCACTTTTGTCATCACTTATAAGATGGGAGATGTTTATCATATTATGTCCATTGCCTATGGATTATGTTTTAACAGAGAACATAGACGATTTATGCGCCCTTATTCTCCCCCAAAAATTCTAGAAGGGGGTGATGTCAGACAACGGGATGTTCAACTAGTAAAGAAGAATGTTCAAGTGTCAAAAGTTCTACTAATACTAAAATCTCTGAGTCTAACCCTTGGCGGAATAGTGCTGATAAGGTTATGATTTTATATCTAAAAGTTGGCGAATACCCTGGATCATATAACTAATTTTTAGCTAACTCTTGGTGGAATAGGCGAACTAATGTGGAAGTTTGCTAATGCACTAATTAGAATTTAGCATTACATCATAAGAGAAAAACCGCCTTTTATAGACCTGAAGGGAATTTCAAAGGGTAATAATATTTTATTCAACAATCAAGAACTAAGTATTTTCTAATTGACCAAAGTGAGAATATCTTTATGTTGGGTGATTGGTCTGGGTATTATTTTATTTCATATGGATTCATCATACATAATGTTGACCGATCACCTAGGACTGAGCCATACCATAGTGAAAAGATTTTAGAGGATTCTGATAAGTCAATCTCTCATCTAGCTAAATCAAGTCCTCTCAATTAAAAACATGTCACTTCAGATTCAAAATGCGTCACATTAAATAAGAATTTAGATTAAAAAAGAGCGATAATCAATATGAGTCTTGACCTCAAATTAATATAGATACAAAAATATCAATAAGTCAAAGGATGCATATCCAAAAGCTTGTTGACACAATGACTCCCATATTAGCGTTCCAAGTATTGCCATGATCCTAAACCCCTAAAGGTTGGCCATCCTTTTGGGCCCTAAAATTAATATAATGCTCTATATATGTGAAAGTATTGCGTGACCATAGCCTTGATCCAGTCAATGACTATAGGTTAACCCTGAAAATGGGGCATAAAAGCCCTAAAAATTAACTAAATAAAGCAAGATTATCATATTCATCTTAACTGTTAACTTGAAGCCTTTTTGTGGTCAACTTTCTAGTCCCTAATCTTGTAAAGCTGCTGAGTTTCTTAGTGCTCCTGAATTTATTATATTGTTGAGTTCCTGCTTCCAAGCACCTACGAGCAGCTCCTTGCCAGGATTTCAACAATAACTATTATAACTTTGCTTCTTGGGAAACAATGGCATAGATTAATTTTATATTAAGAATGACTTGTTAGGAGGTCATCTATGGTTAATATTATCTATATGCTATAGATCTTAAACTATAAAGAAATATATCAATTAGATGTAATCTAGGAATAGATTATTTTAAGCTATAATTAGTTAAACTAAAATTATAAAATATTCTCTTATACTTTACAAACTCATTTTTGTTAGGATATATGCATGCCAAGAGAAAATTGGCCTTTTTATGTGGGTGCTTCAGCTGCTACAACAGCAGGCACACTTTACTCAGCTGCACTTATCAGGATTCAGGTAATTGAAGAAAGGGGTTTCCTTGTCATTTTTTAGTTGCTAATTTTTAGTATTTGATTTAACTACAAGCTTTTTAATTTAAGTAATAAGTGATATCCTTAGTAAATAAAACCTAGTTGTGAACAGGAACTGCAAAAAAATTAATATTTAAAGATAAAAATAATCTAAAACTGGATTTTTTAGAGAAAACTAATGGTAAAATTTAAAAAGTAAATAACTCAACACCCTACCATTATCAGGGTATTGGGTTTTATGTTTTTTCTGGGGAGGGGGAAATACTAAGAAAAGTTTTGATACTTGGTAATAATTTCTGACTTTAAATATTACTATCAGCATTTCAAACACCCAAAATCTAATTTTGATAGTATCAGGAATCATTGCCTTATTCAATTCCAATAGCAAGAATATCAATAAAGTTTCCACGCTATTCTTGGATTAGAATGATGAGCTTTTAATGTCCAATTTATTTTTCAAATTCTGGGATTTTGTGCCAGGTTTGATCCCCTTTTTGGCCTTTCACTTTTGACTTCTTGACCATATATGCCTTACTAGTAAAATTATCCTCTTCCAGGGTAACTTTTTGTTAACTTTTTGCGAATTTTATTGATTCTGCTAAACTGGTTGCACAGGGTAAAAATCACTGAGCAATGGACAAGCAATATGAGGATTGCTGGCCCTCTATCATAATTAAACTTTAATAATGAGCTATTGCCCTAGTGATACCAATTTATTTTAAAACAACTTAGCGGCTACTTCCATTACTCTTCACTACTCCTATCCTTCTTTGTAAAAACTCTCCTTTTCACTCTCACGATCAACTATTAATTCTCAATATTCCTCGGTGGATTCAACATGCTCCATTTAGTAATTCTCTATTTGTTACAATATAGGGGTTTTTTTGAACATTGAGGCTTTGGCGAATTCCTCAAATTTGCAGAGCCATTATGTCTTAGATCAAATTCACTTCACATTGACATAATCAATTGCTTAATCTCAAGGCTCACCTCAACATAAAAATTGACTTGCTGGAACTATAGCTTATCATTCAGTCATATTGAAATCTTGACACTCCTAATTGAGACACCTGTTTGGACGAGGAATAAGGCTCATGTTATTTCATTATTTATCTTCTTAAAAACTACACAGGAATTTTTAATCTTTTCCCTGTAGTACTCTGAAGATTTATAAATCATAGTAGGCTTGGAAGTATGTTGCAGAAAAAACATGGGTGGCAAGGGAAAAGCTGCAGCAACCCATTTCTTGTCCAGGGTATGCCCTAAGCCAGATATCTGGGTAGGGTCATGGCCTTGGGGTCTAAATATTTTCATTTATTAAAAGACGCATGACCCAGTCCATTTTGATAGCCAGAGCCAAGGGCCTTACATTACCCTTTCCTAGAGGAACGTGTTATACTTCTCCTTCAGAAGCACTGGCCAAAATATAGGTTTTTTGAAGGGCAGGGAGTTTAATGGCAGCAAAGTGTCCTTATTGGGTGAGACAGATGATGGTGCCTTGGTTGCCTTGTGGAATTCTGGCATTAACTTTAGACAGTTTTTATAATCCTTAAAAAGGAACCCTATTCTTTTCATATTATGGGAACCTTTTCTATGATACCAAGTACTATAACTGCATCTGACTATTCAAGCGTTAAGATTCACTTTACTTAAAATTCTGGTTCACCCTTCACCATGATGGGCTTTATATCCACCAGGTTCTGTCCTCTAAATGGAGATAAGGAGGCGTGAAAGAAGTTGTGGTTCTTCTTGTGAAGGGAATTCCATAAGAAAAAATTCATTATTCCTCACCTGGGTGATAGAGAAGACATCTGTTTTCCTAAAAGCCAACATAAGACATGATACTTTGATGTGCAAATCCTTAGTATCAACTATAGCCATATAACCTAGTTGCAATTAAGGGACACATGGCGCTTTTTTGTCAACAAAATGCTTGGCATTGTTAGTTTATTTATTCAGATGTTATTGTAATTGGAGTTGCAACATCTGAATATATTAACAGAATTATCTGCTTCTGGAATGTTGATGCAGATTTGATGTCCAATGGTGAAGGTGGAATTGTATCCCAAGTTGGTGAACATGGGTGACACTCCCTTTATGGAATGTAGATATTTGTTGTATGAAACCTGATCCAGAGATTTATTGTCTTCTGCCCAGGTTTCTTGAGAAGCAGTGGAATAGCAGCAAAGTTACTGCTCCAATGACTGGTTCTTTCGCTCAAATTGGCCATCATATTGCGGGTGGTATACTGATAATATGCAGGGTTTGATCTACAGTATGTCACATAATACTTACCAAAGCCTTGATGTAAACTGAGGGCCTCTAGTACTAGTTAATTCCTGTAAACAACAGAAAAGGAGAAGACATGAAAGAAAACAGCCACACCATCACTTCAGTTATAATAGTTGTCAAGCAGGGTGTTAAAATTGGCGCTTAGATGTCATATTTCAGATGCACAGGTCAAGAGACACAAATTAAACCAGGTACATTGGGAAGACAGAAATCAGGGTAAAATTGTAACCAAATGAAACCTTAGTTTTGAGAATAAGCCTTTATAATAAAAATCAAAGAGTACACTGTAGTATCAAATTCTTCCATTGACTCTGTGGCTCTCTATACTAAACTTAAAAAGAGAATAAAAACTAGTTACTTAGGAAAAAGGACTTCCTCATAGATCTCAAACTCACTCAGATATGCTCTTGCTACCAGAATTCTCATTGATTAACTTCTTGGATAAAAAAGCGGCACTTAATATTGATAAACTACCAGCGTATATCCTAATTAGTCAGGAAAATGAGTGAGTAGGGCTCAAAACATTTCAAACATAAGATCGATATGCCAGTTGTAATCAATATACGCCAGATGAAAATGAATTAATTTCATCTGGCCATAATAATTATAAGGTACCATACTAATAATTTATATGCTAACATGGGGCAAAGTGGCATATATATTCTGAATTAAGATAGGAGGTAATTTAACGATTAAAGCCATGGAGTTGGAGGTTTATAATGCAAGGGAACTAGAAATGCATCAGCAGTGATGTCAGAAAATTGCTTTTATGACATTAGTGGCCTCCGCTAGTTTGCCAGTCCAACCAGTATGGAGACTTTCTGACTCTTGATTTTTCACCTTCATAGGCGTACCAACCCATTACAAATCCACGTCCAACCCACCAACACAGCAGACCAACGACTTCACCTTAGCCCCATGGTCCTTCTTGGGAGTGCATTAGTGGTCCTCAGCCCCCTTCCTGGGCGGCCTGACTCCTTGCTCCTTCTCCCTCATGATCAATCGCAAGCCCCTCTTGGGTGTGCCCTGGCAAGCCTATCCCCCATCTTGGGCGGCTAAGGCACTCCTGCGCTGCACCACCCTCATGGCTGACAGCCATCAGACCAATGTTGTTGGTGGCCAGTTGGCCAGGTTCCCATTGGGGATTTCTTGTAGGGATGAGGTATGGGAGCTGACAGCGTCACCACTCCAGGAACGTCACCATGCACCTGCCTCAGGGGTCTCTAGTTCTACCCCTACCCATCTTAGTGGCTCTTGCTACTTCTAATACATAAGGGGCGAAAGAGAGATCTTTATTTTGGAGGAAATGATGGTTACATATACTCTAGGCTACTTTGCCTATGAAAACCCCTTAGCCATCCAAGTCAGAACTTAAGCCATTCATTAGTTGTCTGCAATATTAATCCCCTCCTAATCCTCTTGTCCCAATCACCAAATATTATGTTAACCTATCCTTGGCATGAATTGCCAGCTAGTCATATATGTAAGTTCCAATTATTAGTTATCTTCAAGCATCTCAGCATTAGTTGCCTGTACTCAGATTTGGGACAGCGAAATCATCATTAGACGTCAATAATGATACGTTGGCTTTCCACCAGAAAATATCACAATGGCCCACAATTTGGCAGTTGGCGTAAAACTATGATTCCATCAAACCCAAATGATTAGTAATTAATTGGTCACATCATCAGCATTAGTCACTGGTGTTGACTTTTGAATAACATTGATATTAAGATTATACACAAAACTTCAAAAGGGCTCAACTAATTTAAATGGGGAGCACCAATTGGAATTTATAACATTAAAATAACATTGAACTAGGCAACTAGCCGGTAATAATGCCTGACTAACTGACACCCCTAATTATGATGTTATTAGGAGGAATCCATCTGGTTAATTTTCTAACAAGGGATTAGGGGTTTAATTAATAATAAATTGATAAGTGACCAATGTTGGGATCATGGGTTCTATACCACAGATCACTTGTTAATTGTTGGCAGGGTGACCAAAGCCCAAGGGTGAAAATAATTACCTTTTGCCTTTTCTTGTTCAAAAATTTATAGCCAGACACTAAGTCTGGAGAGGAAAATTCCAGCTAATACATTTTTATTTTATAATTGCAAAAAGGAGGTTAAAAGTAAGTCTTATTATCTTAATAGCACAATATAAGGTAAATCAGGGAGGTGTCTCAGGGATCATCCAAACAATCCGAGCTCAGAACATAAAACATAAATGAATTGGGGATTTTGCGGCAGCCCAAATATCTCAGTTGAACATGCTGCACTTGTCGCATGAATCAGGTTTGAACCCCAAGGTTAGGCAGCTCCAAGGGAGCATTAGTTGATTGAGTAATTCAGGGTTGAATCCCCAACTTCAAAAGTCATCAAATTTCATTGGGGATTATCCCTGACCAAACTTTTAGCTATATGGTAAGATTAGGATCATTTTCCTTCAGCAGCACATCCAAATCTACCATTTGGGTAGGGATCCTGACAATACCCCCTATAGATCTTGGCATAGGGGGGAAAATAGATAGATAAAGCAACTATGTACGCAGTTTATGACTATACCCTGAATGACCTTTATTATTGAGTGTTCATTTCCCCATCTACATATGACTTGGTAAGGCCCTGACCAGTTTGTGCCCAATTTGTTGTCATAACCTCCAGGCTGGTGATGGTAGAATAAAACTAGGTCACCCAGTTGGAAGGTGTGTATAGGGTCATGCATATTAAATTGATCAGTTTCTCTACTGGATATAGCGGACAGGTTTTCAGAAGCTAGGGCCTGAAGTCAGATAATTTCATTGCCAATACTTCTCATAGTGACATCAGGGGCTTTGGGGAGGCTTGGTCAAGCATAGCTTGTACCTTGAAAGCAGATGAATAATTCTGCCATACAACACTTGGAATGGTGACACTTTAATTATTTGATGGTAACTAATCCTTTAAGCCTGAATTGCACTAGGAAAATATCAGGGCCAGTGAAAAGGGTCAGTTATAGACATTTTCCAGAGGGTTTCAGTTAGATTGCCATTTACTTACTCTAACATATCATTGGTTGCAGGATGGTAGGGGTGGAGGATTCCTGTGTGGTTCCCATCAGGTTTGCTAAATCTTTCTACAGTGTCAAGCATAAAATTTTCCTGTTATCAGAAAGATTGATATTAGGGCATCCATGTTGGGTGGTAATTTGATTACACAAAAACGTGGCAGTAGCCTTTGCCAAAGATGAGGGTAGCGATATGGCTTCGATCCACTTAGTTAGATGGTCTACATCTAGTAGGAAGAACTGATAACCAATAGAGGCTTGGGGAAGAGGTCCCACAACATGAATGCTAATAGTGTGGGAAGGTTCACAAGGTGGAACCACTGGACGATGTGATTGGGGATTAGGTCCAGCTTGGCTTTTACACATCAAGAAGTACTCTAATACATCCTGGATTACAACAAGCATTCCTTCTAATAACATTGAGTTTTAAGCCACTGGTAGGTTTTCCAAATTGTCCCTCATGGACAACTTTCTGATGTCCCTCTAATATGACGTCAGTTCAAGCTGAAGGCCTTACATAAGGCACCCATTTCTTCGACACAAGTTTGCACAATTTGCCATTTTTAACTTTGAGATTTGCTGATCTTTTTTCTAATTCCTTTTGAAGAGACAGGGATTCATCACTCCATAAATGTGATTGTGTTAAGAGGTCATAGAATTGATCCTCTTCTGAGTTGGTTAAAATTAATATAGGAAGCCAAGATAGGCAATATGCATTTTTGTGGATAGGCTATGGTTATTGGATAATAGAAAAGTTATAGCTTTGAAGTTTTAACGATTATTAGGCTAATCTCCCATCATATCCTCCATTTTCTGTAGCCATCTAATGAAGCATGATTGTTAATGATGGTGAAATGTTTCCCATATAAATATGGTCAGAAACTCTTAATAGCCAGTAACATCACCAAGCAATCACATTCTGTAATGCTATAATTGAGTTTGACTTTAGGTAAGGTATTGCTGTAGTAGGCGATGGGATGGCCCACTAAGTTTTCATCATGTTAAGATAGTATGGCTCCAATGGCTATAACACTATTTTTATTTAACCAAGGTAAACCAACCATGGGACGAACATTACCGAACTAAAACTAAAATCATAATAAAATAAAACCAATGATTTAGATAAAATGCCCAAAATGGATGAATCGATTGAATTGTACCTAACAAAATATCCAACCAGGTGGGCAGTGAGTACTGTTATCCCTCCATGGTGGACGGGGAGGGGGGATTGGGGGCTCATCATTGGCCGCATCCATCTCATCCCAGAGTAGGGTGCGTGTTAAGGCAGATAGTAAGGGTGTGGGGGCATCAGCAGCATGGGGTTCGATATCCTTGATGACAGGAACTTCCAAATACTTGCCAGCCATCATTATACCAACGATGTATTTGCCCAAAGCGTCTTAAGCTTTGAGGCGGGCATCTGGGAATTTAATGAACATGGCAATGTTGGTTCAGGTTATTTTTGCTTTCAGATTCCGTGCTACTGTTACCACATTCTGGATGGCTTCTGTGACGTTTTTGTGTAAAGTTTTCATGTTGAGCTTACTTTGTGGAGTAAGATTTATGAAGATGACAGGAGGCGAAATTCCTCCTGCGAGTGCAGCCACATATTTGGCGGCAGCTTTGCAAAGTGGATGGCATTCTGGTGTGGCGGCTGCTTCTACTAAAAGCTGGTGGTCACTGTAGAACATTTTGGCGTTAGGTTGTGGGACATATTTCTGAGGTGGGAATTTTGTATCCCATTCTGCGTTACAGAGCCTCTCAAGAAGCAGCGTCAGTTCTTCAATGATGTTACCTGATTCGTCAATTTCATCCAATAATTCCCATGGATTTTGGTTGAATTGGATTGGGGAATCAGCGTACAGTTGAGGTTTGTTCAATTCGTTTGTGGATGCATGGGATCAAACTGGGATCCAATCCAATGTTTGGTTGGAAGAATTATTTATGGCATTGGGGCAAGGTGGGTGCTGATTGGTGGCTGCAGGTGCAGCTGCAGCATCAGGCATTGGAGGAGGGTAAGGTAGGATCATACCCCATGTCAGAGTTGGCGCAGGGTGGGCGGCGGATTGATGGGCGTTGGGAAAACTTTCAGCGTTGGTGGAAGTTTCTGAATATGAGCATTTATGTTTTGAGTGGTCTAACTTGAAACAGGATGGACAAATTGTCCATCCGCCCTCAACGCGGGCCCAGAACAGATGGTTGGGGGCAGATGGGATGGTGGCACGAGGGGGAATTGCTAAAGAAATTTTCATAAATTCAGGGTTGATCGTGGCATATGCCTGAGGCCCAGTAAGGCGTGTGGCCCCATTTGGGCCACAAATTTCAAGATGGGGTTGGCGCCATAGGCTGCCAAACCTTCCATCATCTCCTGGTGGAGCACTTCGGGTGGGAGGTGGGTGGGCAAACCAGCGAACTAGACCACCAGGGTGGTGTCCATTGGGAGCCAGGTCTGAGTTGTTGGGAGGGGAATATTATTAACAATAAACAGCACTGTTGCTGCAGTGGCTGCATCGGCTTCACAGGGTAAGCTGAGATTAAAGTACTCCTTATAGGGGCGGAAGTACATGAAACAGGCTGGTGTCATCACCACCTGAGCCATTCTGATAATGGCTTGGTCATCGTAGGGGAAGAATTTCCCATATTTGACCCTAAGGCTGAAACACATGTTGCTCTGGGGGAGCACCAGGGTCAGTGGGGCACCGCTTGGGTTTGGGAAAGATGGGCATCGAGATCCTTGGGAGGAACAAATCGCCCCAAGGGTTTGGAATGACTGGGCGAGCCAGTCCAAGCGCGTTTTCCTGATGGATGGAAAATGGAGGGGAGAGTTTCGCCGCTGCCCCATGATGGGACAGTCAGCGGGGGATCTGATGACATCAGAGCAATACTTCAGTGTGCGATCAGGTGTTTGCTTTTAATTTGCCAAAACTAATTTGCTCAGAAAGTTATGCCGAGAAGAGAGAGAGTTTTATAAGTCAATTCCCAATGGCTATAACACTAACACCAGTAAAGAGGAGAAAGGGTTTATCAAAGATTTTTGGAAAAAGTACTGGAGATTAAGAAAGAAAATGCATATCAGATCGTAAGATTGCTGTTGCTTCTTTTTTCCATTGGAAGAGTACCCTTTCTTCAGTAGATACACCAGAGGCTTGGAGGTGTCTACAAAATGGGACATATTTGGCGATAATATCCCACCATCCCTAAGAAAACTTGTACATCTTGTAGAGATTTAAGGGATGTCATCTTAGCAATGGCCAAGACCTTTTCATCCATTGGGGATATTTCAGCTTTACTGACCTTATGACCCAATAAAATCCATATCACTCCAAAAGAAAGAGCATTTTGACAGCTTTTAGTTTTAACAACAATTGCTGTAACCACTGAAAGGCTTGCCTGAGGTGATCTAGATGTTCAGTAAAGGTTCTCAAAAAAACGATAACTTTGTCAATATAGACTAGTATGCAGGAGCAATTTAAATCGCTTAATAGTCCTTCCATAGAGCGTTGGAAGGTTGCAGGGGCATTACACAAACCCTGTGGCATTTAAGTGGGTTTTAGTAACCCTTCATTTGTGATGAGGGCGCATTTTTCAAGATCTTCTGGAGACAAAATTTATTTGCCAATGCCCACTAGTGAGATCCGTAGTTGAGAAATAGTGGGACCACGACATCAAGTGTAAGGAGTCATCTATACGTTGCAAGGTTAGCTGTCTTTGCAAGTATAGAGTTGAGGCGGCAATAATCCATGACCACATGATGGCCACCATCCTTCTTCTGGATTAATAATAGTGGGGAAGCCCATGGGATTTTAGAAGGTACTGTAAGTCTAGGGGAACGTCCCCTGTGTGTAGATCAGTCGCTCTTACCATTTCCAAGCAAAAAGGGTCCAAAGAGGGTGGCCACGCCCCTTGTCACCCAGGGCGACCTCGCCCACGTGGTAGATGAGCGTTGAGTAATGGCTTTCCCTCTATGAATCCCTCCCCCAGTACCTTCACTTACCATGGCTGAACTCATTAGACAGATTACAGAAATCTGTGCCGAGATCACCAAATTAAAATTGATCACTCCAAAAGCAATGGGAATTAAGCCTGAAAATTGGAATCCACATATCCAAAGAGGGATGAAGTTTGAGTTATTGGCTGGAATCACTGACAGTTTCAATTTGCCCAACAGTGCGATCATCAAAATTAACCCCCTCTCAAAGTTGTCAGTATGATCCTTGACGTGCAGGTAGCAGCATCAAACACCATTGACTATAGTTCAAAGCTCCCTTCTGGTAAATTGGGAGTTGAAGCCAATGCCACGCTTTGGACTGAATATATGGCCCAGCAACCAGGCATGGGTGGGTTGGGCATCCCAAACTCATTCCCAACCAATTAGGACTGCCTTACATGGGGTGGCCTTAGGAGATTCCTGTTGCTCGTTGAGTCAGATTCCATTGCGCTAACCGTTGAAGATGCAATCAAGCCTCAGTTCAGATGTTTGAAGTCAAACTGACAGTGACTTGGACTGCCACCATATTCTTTGATGTCAGTTCCCAGTGAACTTATCTGCCCCCACTCTCAAATGATTTGCCAGTTAGGTCGAACTTGAGGGACCCAATCCCAGCTTGTTTCCTCACCAATTGACCACTATTATATAAGTTGCATCACACTGAGAAAATTATTGGTTGATCTTTCTTCCTTAAATTTTCCATTAAAAACCTTTCCCAAAATCTAGTTTTATGTTGAAAAAATAAAAATCCTTTTCTTCTGACACTCACACACACCTTTGGGGTTAATGGACATATTCATCTGAAATTTTATTATGTTCCTGTATGAGATTCTGGCTCACCGGCAGTTATTAGCGAAACTCCTTTCCAGTTTCATATCCATCATACCATCAGCAGTGCCTTTGGCATTCGGTTTGCCGTTCAGGTGCTCCAGCACCTAGGCTAGCAGGATGGTCTTAATATAACTTGCTGTCTGCCTGACATAATTGACCACCCATTATTCCTAACCATTTCCGCCTTTCTCATTGATATTGACGTAGCAATGGCCCCTTCTTTTCAGCTGAACCAGGTTGTGAAAAAAATTTTCCCTGTCCAAGATACCCTAGCTCCACTCAAAATGTCTAATCCACACCTCATAGTTGCCGCAGCTATTGTGACCATGTCAGTAGGATCTGACAATCTGACTCACAATGAACTTACTCCCCCTATGAACCTAGCAGTTTCCCATGACTCCACTACCATCTCTTTGGTATCACTGGATTCATCCACAACTACCAGTAAAGAGAATTTCGCTAACTTCTTATTATCCATGAAGATTAGTGTTGGGTCCACCACATCTCCTTTTGCCTTGGTAGATACTGGAGCTGCAGGAAATTTTTTGAGTGTCAAACTGGCTCAACAATTGGAACTTGACCTGGATGTAGGTCGTTCAGTGATGGTTGCGTCATCAGTCTCCCAAACCTCATACCTAGTTTGCCAGCCAGTTATATTCTCAATACACCAGTTCAGCTTCTGCGATCAGCTCTCAGCAATGCCAAACTTGGTGTTCCTAGTTATCTTAGAAGATAGATGGTGGCGTCATCAACATGTTAAGATTCATTTAGATTCAAATATGTTGTCTTTTGCTAATGCTCAATTTTGAGGGAGAATTCCCTTTAGTTAATAATCTCAAGAAAGCCCAAGATCATAGCTCCATAGCTTCCCACGTTTCCCCTTCGGGCCTTCCGTCCAATTTTCCTGAAGAATTGATGTGATACCAGAGTACCTTCGATTCTGAGAAGGCGGACTATCTTCCTCCTCACACCAAATTTGACTGTGGATTCCGTATGACAGTACAGTTGGTGAATATCAACTGCCCGTTGTATCCCCACACAGTGGAGGAGGGGGTCACGCTAAACACTTGGTTAGATGATATGCTTAAAAAATGGTGGCTGTTTAAAGAGACATCACCGGTCGCGTCTCCCATCATCTTTGCCAAAAAGGCTGATGGTTCTCTCCGCCCCTGTGTGGATTACGGCCTCTTAAACAAAGTTACAGTTCATGATCCCTACCCCCTGCCTCTGGAGCAGACAATCATCCTAGCAATCGCCAAATCTCGTGTGTTCTCAAAATTGGATCTTGTCAATGCCTTCAACAATATTTGGATAATTAAAGGGCAAGAATGGCTAACAGCAATCCAGACAAAGAGGCATTTTCCAATTCCGTGTGGTGCCCTTTGGCCTGAAGAATGCCCCGCTACGTTTCAATGAATGATTGACAGCATACTGGGTGATCTCTGGTTCACTTGCATGGTCGCATATATCAATGTCATTCTGGTCCTCCCCAACTCCTGAACAACATGCTATTGACTTAGAAGTGGTTGTGGCTGCCTTACACAAGGTCAGCTTGTTCGTTAAGCCTTCCAAATGTGAGTTTTATAAAGATGAAGTTACCTTTCTCAGGAACCTTGTTCTTAAGGATGGCTATGTAATTCCCCCTAATAAGTTGGATGCTATCTGGGAATGACCTACCCCGACAACCCAGAAACAATTATGGAGTTTCTTGGGAACCATCATTTTCCTCAAAAAATTTTCCCCAGCCCTTTCCCAGTTGGCGACCAGCTCCATCCCCTCACCAGCAAGAGCGTTCCATTTCGTTGGACTCCTGAATGCCAGCAGGCCTTCAAGTTGATCAAAGAAGTGTTTTTAAACCCTTTCATCATGAAACATGCAGATCTGCTAAGCTGTATATCGTTGCATGCAATGCCTCCTTGGTGGCAGTGGGGGCAGTGCTGCTTCAAGAGCACGAGGGCCTGGAGCACCCAGTCACCTACTTTTCCCAAAGATTACATCTACAGAGCAATCCTGGGCCATTTACGATAAGGAGTTGGCAGCCATAGCATGGGCACCAACTCATTGGTGGTACCTGCTACAGGGTGCCCAGCATGAGTTAACTGTTTGCATGGATCACCATGCTCTCTTGTATTTTCGAAAACCCCAAAAATTGGTGCATTGGCAACCTTGAACCTATTGGGGCTTGTGCAGTTTCAATTTTAGATACGAATTTGTAAAAGGTGCACTTAATGTACTTCCCAACTTTCTCAGCTGTAACCCCGCCCACTGTCCCATGGATTTGGAGAAAGTGGATCTCATTACAGTTATTCCCACTGCTCAATGTTTTGTCAATCGTTCCCCCCATCATCTCCTTTGCCGCCCTTGATCCTGACGCCCCACTCGTTGCTCAGGTCTTATACAGCCAAATGACCTGCCCTGAAGGGGTGGAGTTATTTGAGAAATTTTCCCTCCAGAATCATAAAAACTCTCTGTACTCTTTGGTGGAGTACCTCATTTAATTTAGGTCATGAGTTTGGGTTCCCCCTCTTTTCAGATCTGAGGTTTTCTGTGCGCATCATGACCCCCCCACAATTGGCCACCTGGGAAATAAGAAAGCATCAACTTGATCAAACAGACCTACAACTGGGCAGGTTTAACTAAAGAAATACCAGTCTGGATTGCAGATTGCGTTACTTGTGCTCAGGCTAAGTCAGACTGTTTGGGCAGAAATGGGCTTCTACACCCCTTACAACAGGCGGAGGGTTCATGGACATTGGTATCCGTGGACTTTATTGTCAAAATCATTTTGATCTAATGGGTTTACAGTGGTGAGGTGGTGGTGGATTGTTTCACTAAATCCTCCTTTTTATTCCCTGCGCTTCCACAATTAAGTCAGAGGAAACAGCCTGTCTCATTGTATGCCACATGTTTTCTATGTTTGGTCTTCCGCAGGAGATCATCAGCGACCATGATCCACAAATCACTTCACAGTTCTGGAGTGAACTCTTATCCATTTAAAAATCTCCCCTGTCACTCCACGGCATATCATCATCAGTCCAATGGGCAGACTGGGCGAGTTAACCAAGTCCTTGAACAGTATCTGCGTTGCTATGCTGCAGCTGCACAGGAAACCTGGGCTAATGACCTTCCACTCACCCAATTCTCCTACAATAATGAAATGCACGCTTCCACGGGGCTTTCCCTTATGAAGTGACATTAGGATATAACCCCTCCTTTTCAGTTGGACCCTTCTTGCATCTCAAGGTCCAAGCTGCCACAGATTATGCTGAGCATATTAGGTCTACTCACTCCTTAGTTTGGGAACACCAAACCAAAGCTATCAAAGACTACAAGTAGTTCACAGATTGGAAGCAGCTCCCCGGGCATGACATATCAGTGGGTTCTTATTTATGCTTGACACACACCATTTGAGTATGCAAGTACCCTCCCACAAGTTCACAAGTAAGTGCGAGGGTCCCCACTTGGTGGAGGAAGACTTGGGTTTTTGTGCTTTCCAGTCAAAACTGCCTGCCCATTGGAAACATCATCCTGTATTCCACGTTTCTCAGTTGTCACATTTTAAGGGTACTGTTCTCGTGGATCCTAAGCTGATAATAATTTAAAATGCAGAGGAAGCTGAAGTGGAAAATATCCTAGCATCCCGTAAGTCCCACTGGTCCATTCAGTATCTTGTGGCCTGGAAAGGGTATCTGGCTTATGAGAACAGTTGGGTTAAGGCTCACGATTGTGCCAACTGCATGGAACTGGTCGAAGCATTTCATGAATCCCACCCCAACGCCCCCATCCCCCCAAAAAAGTCGCAATGGTAATGGCGATCAAACTACCCAAGGCGCACAAAATGTGGCCCTTGTAAAGTTCCCCAGTGGTGGTGCCCTTCGATTTGAAAAAGAAAATGGTAATGTAAGTCTAGGGTAATGTCCCCTGTGTGTAGATCAGTTGATCTTCCCGTTTCTGAGAAAAAAGGGCCCAAAGAGGGTGGCCATGTCCCTCATCATCTGGGTGACCTCACCCATGTGGTAGATGAGCGTTGGGTAATGGCTTTCCCTCTCCAGATCCCTCCCCCAGTACCTTCGCTTACCACGGCTAAACTTGTTAGACAGATTATGGAAATCTGTGCTAAGATTGCTGAATTGAAATTTATTGCTCCAAAAGCAATGGGAATTAAGCCAAACGATTGGAATCTGCATAACCAAAGAGAGATGAAGATTAAGTTATCAACCAGAATCACCGATGTTTTTGATTCACCAAGCAGTGTGATTGTTGAAATTAATTCCCTCTCAAAATCATCTGGAATGATCCCCAATGTTCAGGTAGCAGCATCGGACACCATCAATGATAGTTTGAAGCTCCCTTATGATAAATTGGAAGTTGCGGCTGATGCCATGCTTTAAACTGAATATATGGCCCAGCAACTGGGCATGGGCGGGTTGGGCATCCCAAACCCGTTCCCAACCAATCGGGACTGCCCCTACATGGGGTGGCCTTGGGAGATTCCCACTGCTCATCAGGCCAGATGCTGTTGTGCTAACCATTAGAAATGCAATTGGGCCTCAGTTTGGACAATTGAGGTTGAACTGACAGCGACTCAGCCTGCTGCCAAATTCTTTGATGTCAGTTCCCAGTGAACTTATTTACCCCCATTCCCGAATAATTTTCCAGTTAGGTTGAGCTTGAGGGACCCAATCTTGACTTGTTTCCACATCAATCAACTACTTAATCAGTTACATCACAATGAGAAAATTGTTGGTCAATTTTTCTTTCTTAAATTTTCCAATAAAAACTTTCCCAAAATCTAGTTTTATGTTTAAAATAAATCGCCTTTTGTTCTGACACTCACACACCCCTTGAGGTTATTGGACATATTCATCTGGTATTTTATTATGTGCCTGTATGAGATTCTGACTCACTGGCAGTTATTGGTGAAACTTCTTTACAGTTTCATATCTGTGTACCAGCAGCAGTGCCTTTGGCATTCTAATTTGCCATTTGGGTGCTCCAGCACCTAAACTGGAAGGCTGGTCTAATTCTAACTTGCTGTCTGCCTGAAAGGTACCAATAAACCGGCTTTCAACAGTTGCTGTAACTCCAAGGCCACTTGAGCCTCCTCCGCTTTGGATTTTTGATATTTTTGAAATTTGAATGGAGGATGATCTTCTGCTTTGATTTGATGGTGTCTTGATTTTAACCATATGGATTCCTCCAATGATTTAACATTATTTGGAATGATATAGCCAATCCTGGCGGAATGGCTTATTGACTGAATTTCATGTTATTCAATAAGATTGCTGGTTAGTTGCTCCCCAATTTTGGTTGAGCCAAAATTAGTATTCCGCTGAGTTTAGTATTAGGTTCGAGTGTGGCCAATCAGTAACCCCAAATTAGTTTAAGGATCACCGGTGACTAATAGCTGAGGATGATCTAATCCTTCAGCAGGATCAGTAGTCAATGCCAACGGCCATTCATGGTACATTGTTGGATTTCCGGTGGAAAGCAAATATATCACTTCAGACGTTTGCTGCCTGTACTGATCTGATGTTGGCAGATCCAACAATTATGAGTTTGAGGCAGCTGAGGTTGTTTCTGGCGCCTAATTTATTATCAAGATAAGGTGATAATAGATTTCAGCGAGATGCTGAGATATTCCAAGTCAAAGCAAGCGACTGAAGTAGTTTCTGGCACAATTATCTCAACTCAAAGGTCAAATCCAAACTTGACATTTATTTAGGTCAATTATTTATATGGTTCACTGGCGACTTAAGGCCGAGGATGAACCATAACTAATTCAGACATTATGAAGGATTGAGCGAGAGGGTTGACGCCAGGGAAGAATAATGTAAATAGAGAGGAAGAAGAAGTATAGAAGTGGTTGGATGGAAGAACCAGCGGAAGAGCTGATAGGTCAGAGATGGGCGCAGTAGCCTTTTGTAAATAGTATAAATACCTGGCGCTTCCCTTTCAATAAATATCTCCCTTTGCTCATTCTTATTACGATTTAAGTTTATATTTATTTTGTTGTTTAGGGAATGAGTATAGGGGATCCCCAAAATGGCGTGGGTGACATGCCAAGGTGCTAGCCAGCGCTGCTAGCCCTGACACCTAAGGCAAATGGCAAGGGCTGACCAGTCTTCATACTGGTTAGCCTGCCAACTAGCAGAGCTCAAAGTCAAATTTCCGACAGATGGATTACCCCAGACAATTTCCCATAATCACTTGTCCAGAGGGGAAAAATCACCATACTCCTCAAGGAGGTCTTTGACATTCTGGCATTCATTAGGGGTGAGATTGTCCCCAATTACTTAAAACCAGAGCTATGGTAGTTAGGGATCAAATCCTAAATCTTGTAATGATTCAAAACAACTCTTATTTGGCAATATTTTCAATGGGACATACTTTTACATAAACAATAGAGGCAAGCCAAGGGACTTTTAAGTTTCAGTGGTTAAGTTCCCTAAAAGAATAAAGATAGATTTTCTGTAGGCAGGATTTATAATCCCTGGGCAGGTCAACGCTACTTTTATGAAAGGTTTGGGTGTCCACTAAGCTCCAAATAATTTGGTTAGGAGGGGTAAGAATCTGAATCCCCATATCCACAATAATTTGTGAATCAGAGGATATTGTGATAGGATGAGAGTATACAAAGGGATCCCCTCTTTGGCATCCACAGCCTCTGGGGTAACTTAGTTTCCCCCTAAGACTTGGTATTCAACCTTGCATATGGAGGATGGGTATTTGAGGAGGCATGTCCATTTTTTTGGGGATCCTTTAAACTTGACAGGGAGTTCAAATATTAAATTGAATCCAAAATCTTAGTAGGGATAGGTACTATACATTAAGGTTTATGTTGCAGTTGAATTACCGCATCAATTGGACCCCAAAAAGCAACTCATAAGTATCGTTTTCTAGCGCAATGATGGGGGCAGTAATTAGAAGTCTTCTGGATCAAAGGGGGAAGGCAGAATATGCTCCAATCGCCTTAGTAGACTGATTACCTGAAGTCCCATATTAAGCGTCATGAATCAAGGCTGGAACATTTTTATCTTTTTATAAGTCAGGAGAAAATAATGCTAACTGGAGAACCAGTGTCAATTATTGCCATGACTATAACCTTATGTATGACTACCTTGACTCAAACCACTGAAGATCTGAACTAGGAATTAACAGCAAGTAAATTGTCACTGGGGATTTGTAGAGAAGCAAGCGGAGGATTCTGCCGTGTCCAAGCTCAGGGTTGTTCAATAAGGTTAAACGTTTTATCTGCCAATGATTGGCTTTTCATAGAATAGTTGAGTGACAAAAGTTGTTTAGGTAACTGACCAACATAAAAGTAAGAAAGCTGTAGGTTTTTATTTCCTTGAATAGGAAGAGGGACTTCAACTTCTGCAGGGGCAGCTAACACAAAACATCCTAAATTACTGGTGATACATCTAGAACTAGAACTATGGTTCTGAAGCACTTGATTTCCGTCAGCATAGAAAGCCTCCTGCCCCATAATGACTGATCTTTTGCTGACTTATGTTGAAGTATGCAAAAAAGTCCAAAGTATGGCTATTTCTCTTGCAATGGGTGTAGTATAATTCAGGTGTAGATGATGTGGGGAGAGTAATGGCTTACACTTGGGACTAGGGCTTATTGTTGTTAAAACTATGTGGCCTGGCAGGTTTATGTAGTTCAGTCAGATTTCCAAAATAGCCTCTTTAGTATGGAGGAGGGACGTCAAGTTGGATTTCACAGCTTTTTTACAAAGTAGGATATTAAGCATATTTTTAAAAGCAAAATATTTGGCAATGATGCATCGTCTAATGTAAGAAGATTCCCTGTAACCAGAGTTTAAGCTTTGAGATATAACAGTGGTTGAATTTCTGATAGTTTCCCCCAATTAAGGCTGATGCCCATAAAGGTATGTCTTTAGTTGGTTAGGGTTAATTCTCTCCCAAATTCCTGAAGCAAAGCAGACTTGGCGTCAATCCAAGTACAGCAATGCAATGATAGGGGACCATAATGTCTTGAGCCATGCGGCTAAGACAGTTCATCAAGTATTTAAGACATTGATGATCAGTCGCTTCCTCTATAGAGCTTTCTATAGCAAATTTATAAATAAAAATACTTTCCTCTCCAGGGACTTATTTTTTCTAAACAAAGGGTAAAATGCACCACTTGGGGGTTGGAGGCTGAAAGAGATGAGCTGATTTGGGGACAGTGCTTTCACCTAACAAAGAAGCAGTATCTTGGGATTACGCTTTAGGTTGAAGTGCATTCACTTGACTTTGCAGTTCATTAATATTGTCAATTATTAGATCATTAGTTTTGTGAGCAGCACTGAGAGCCAATTTTGTGGTGACAAGTTGGTTTAATTGGTGTACTTAATTTCCAAAGCAGTATTAGTGGCTTGGAGTTTAAGTTGATGTTGTTTGGTGGTGAGCACTGCTTGCTCCAAACCACAGACCACAGTAGGTAGGGTTGCCAAGGTCCCAACGCGTCTGTGATGAGAAGGTAAGGAAACTTTGGGAGATAGGGGTAAGCCATCTCAAGTAAGTTGGACTCCCTGGGTGACGCGTCATAATTGTACATTAAAGATTTACACTTGCTGGATTATGCCTGGAGGCTTCGTTGGGTATTCTGGGGTCAACACTGGGTCCCAGAGGTCCTCTGGGCCCAAGGGGTTCCCATCCACTATCTTATCCATAATGACCAGGGGGTCCTCTTTCACTAACCTGTCCATCATGACTAGGGGTCCCTGTTCTCCATCACGTCCATCATAACTGGGGGTCCACGCTCACCAAGCACTTCTTGAGGCCCTGAGGTGTAGAGACTATTCTGGCCATCCCTTAATTCCTAGATCATCTCCTCCATTGATTGGAGGCGTTTGTCCACAAGTGTTAAAGTTATCAAAATCAGAGTATATTTCATGGGTGTGACTATGACCTGATTATGGATAGTGACCTTTAGCTGACTAAAATGAGTAGTGAGTTCCATCAAACGAAACTCATGGATCCTTGATCCAGGCGGGTTATCATATAGGGGTTTTTTTATTAATAAACTGCCGATTTTTCAAGATATCATATCAATTTTTATTTCTAAACTGGGAGGCAGATTGGTAGAATTGGAGGAGCAGTGAGTGTATGGCCTCTGATTACTGTAAGTGGCGGAGTAATTCCTGATGATGGAACCCCACCACTTGAAGTAAATGGTCTAAGGTGGGATGTACAAAGTGACGCAGATAGAGTTCCATACATCTAGCGCTAAACTGTATTATTTTAAGCGAAGAACTTTGAGCTATTATCATAATAAGGGCTGGCACCTCAAGAGACCTTCTTCTATTGGCTCAGCCTCTAGGGATGAAGGCCCTGGATAAGAGGAGCTGGAGAGCTTCAGCAAAGCCAGATAATTGTAAGTTGTAGTGTTCAGTGGACAGAGCTTCAAGGGTCACTTCCATTTTAGGGGAAAGAGAATATCACAGTTGGTTGATGATCATCAATGTGCATGTTGATTACCCAGTCACTGAAATGGGCTTCAAAATCCAAGGAGTGTTCTGAAGCTGAACAATTATTATCCATATTTGCTTTTATTTTTTTATTTTAGAATTTTCACCGCAAACTTGGGGTGGACCTGGCAGGAAGCACAAGTTTTGTTGGGATTATGGGTTTGATACCATGGATGTCTTGTTAATTGTTGGCCAAAATGAACCAAATCCTTAGGGTGTTGGTGATTACTTTTTGCTTTTTCTTGTTAAAAAAGTCTTTATGCAAGATACTAAGTCTGGCGAGGCAGATTTCAATTTATACAATTTATCTTAAAATTGCAAAAAGGAGTGAAAAAGTAAGTTTATTAGCTTAATAGCAGCAATATAAGGAAAATCAGGGAGATGTCTCAGGGATGATCCAAACAGTTTAAGCTTAGATCTAAAAACATAAATGAATTGGGTATTTGGCGGCAGCCCAATTATCTCAGTTGAACATGCTGCGCTTGTTGCATGGATCAGGTTTAAACCCTTAAGATTAGGTAGCTCCAAGAGAGCATTAGTTGGGTGAGTAAGTTGGGGTTAAGACTTGACTTGGAAAGTCATCAAATTTTTTGAGGATTGTCCCTGACCAAACTTATAGCTATATGGTAAGATTGGGATCATTTCCCTTAAGCCAACACATCCAAATCTACCATTTGGGTAAGAATTCTAACAGCCAACTTCATAAGAAAACTTAAGCATTGCGCTGTACATTTTAATTATATTAGATCAAATCCTTTATTTAAAAAATAATTGAATATAAGATTAAATTTTAAATATAGATTGTTGGTTGGTCAAACCAATTACAACAGTTCCACCACTTGACCAAACATCAGGTAACAAAGATGTGTGGAGGTCAGGCGGGCTATTGAGCGCTCAGGGCTGCAAGACTTTAAGAAAGTCTACGTTTCAAAGAACTAAGCATTGATGCGATAGGTAAGGTGACCCCTGGTGTGATCCTTCAAAGTGTAGTATCTGTAGATGTATGCTCTAAAGTATAAAAGTAACCTTTTCATATGAGATCTAATTTTCTAATCCTTAAAAGACATTAGTAACATGATACATAAGCAATTACTCTACACCAAAAGTAGGTAAGATCTGTTAGTCCTTGGTATTGCATGCTTTAGTTTCTACTTTTTGAGCTAGTGTGTAGATTAGGCAGATCTCTGCAACTACATTTAAACCATGTAAGTTTATCAAGGTAGAAGCTAGGACTCATGCTCTCTTAAATAGTGCAAGAGTTCAAAAGTGGGGCAGTACGGGCTGCTTCCCGTTAAGTAAGGTAAATGGAAAGTGCCCCAAGGCTGAGCGATATGCAATGTTGTATGAGAATATGGCAGAAGGCAGGAAAAGATTTATACTGAACACTTTGCTTGTGACCAACTTTCATAAAATCCCAACTTTTGTACTGTTCACTCATTTGACATTGCATTGGCCTTGGAGTGGTAGGGTGTAGATGATACCACTCTTTTCCCCAGTAAACTATTAAGCTTAATGATCATTTGGTATGTAAAGTTAGTCCCATTACTTTTTAAGAATAAACTGGGGACAACCATGTTGATATATTATATCTTCTGAAATAACCTTAGTGTTGGTCATTTACCCCAAGTCCATAACTGCTTTATTGTCTACCCACTTGGTGAGGAGAACAATAGCTATGATGAATATTTTTTGTCTGAATGTAGAGGCCTTGAGACTCACATTGTCAATTGAATGGAATGACAAGCAAAATTGGGTTTAACTAATTGATAAGTAGTGACCTTTTGGTAGGATGCTTCCACTTGACGCTCTTGTCAGCAGCTGAGAGTCTCATAAATACAAAAAACATAGAATCCTAATAATATTGAGATTATAATTTTTTGAGAGTTTTATTATAACCGCCATGCCCTATCATCTTATGTGCAGTGATAATCAAATCTGTCCGTTAGGTAGGCTTAGGAATAAAAAAAGGTTTATTTATTAATATTCTTAAACAGTTTCTATTCTACGTGAAAGTATTTTATATCATTAAATCTAGCATGTGTTGAGCCTTTTTGATCTAGTTCCATACTGATAAGTTAACATATTTTCAAAAATTCCTCAGCACAATCATCTATTAAGGCCACAACCTTCAAGAGTGTGAGTCAGTTGGCGTAGATGCTCTAAGCCAAGCTGGTGTTGAATTTTAAAGTTGTATGCTTGTAGTATCAAGACCTAATGGGCCAACCATCATTCAGGATCCTTGAGATTTTGTAGCCAGCGCAGAGAAGATGGTCCGTTACCATAGTGAAATGCACGCCATGGAAATAAACATGTAATTGTTTTCAAGCATAAATAACAGCTAGACACCCCTTTTCAGTAATATTAAATTTCTGCTCATGTATGTCCAGTGTACTGCTGCAATAAGCGATGGGCTGTTTCACCCATTACTCATCAAACTTGGGCAACAACGTCCTTACAGCGGTAAAAGATGCATTCATCTGTATAATAAAGGTTTATTAAAGTTTAGGTACATAAGTATTAATACTTTAGTGAGACATAGCATTAGCTTATAAAAAGCCAGATGGCAGTTTTTCGTCCATTTGAAGGTACTTCAGTCTTGAGAAGGTAGAACAGTGGTCTCCTATTTTACTAAAGTTCTACACAAACTGGAAATAGTAACCGACCATCTCAAAAGATACTTGATTATCACACTTGGTAATTGGCTGTGACATCCTTTATATAGCCTCACCTTAGCGGGCTGAGGCAGTAAGCCTTATTTGTTAATGACAAACATAAGATACTCAAGTTGTCATTGAAGAAACTAGATAACAGGGTTTGATTTTCAGTTTGGCCTTATCCAAAAGGAGGAATTATACTCTAGGTGCTGCAGATGCTCATAAATGTTCCGGTAAAACATTAATCTCATCCAGATAAAATAACACAGGAGATTTTAAAATTTAAAATTTGGTTGAGTTACACTGGCCAGGGGATGGACATTACCAATCCTTGATGAGCAAAAGAGATGAACAAAAGAACAAACGGAATAATAAGACCAAAAATAAAACCTCTTACCAGGCTGAAGAGCGGAATCCCACCCCCTGCAGAAAGTCCCCCTGGGTTGGGAGTGGGCTCATTGTGGTTCATCATCAGGATCATACTCACTGTTGTGTTACACCAACGATTCATCATTTCCCAATGCCCAGCTCCATATCAAGTCATTCAGTCAGCAATGCCTCTGTCATTATGGCTTGCTTTTTGGGTGCTTACGCATCCTGACTGGCAGGCCAGTCTAAACTTCTTCTGCCGTTTCCATGACATAATTAACCAACCATGATTTCCAGCCACTTCCACCTTGTTCTTCGAACTGGGCACCACAGTGGTTACTCTACCAAATTAACGTGCAATCAGTAGTTTGCTGTTTGATGTTTGTTTGGTCACTTTTCAATGTTGGAGAAGTATCCGCTCTACATTGGTAAATCTTCTTCAATCCACCCAAGATGCGCGGATTGCGTCTCCTCCTCCTTCCACTAGCCCATAGGGAAGCTCAAGTGTCCCCTCCTGGGAGATCACCAATCAAGTTTTTGACGCGCTCACTGAAGTGCAAATGCGTACAGCAATTACAATTAATAATGATTCCGCATTATCCCATGCCCAACAAGGGCTCATGCTGTTAGACGCTAAGGATGGGGATGCCCGCCGTTGGGTGAGAGGCTTTTTGCGCTATTCCTCACAAGCAGGAGACTCCACCTCACTGATGACTGTAGTGTCAGCTGCCCTGAAACCCCTTGTGTCACAATTGGACCACCTATTCAGACTGATTTATGCCATGGCTGAAGCCCCCATCCTGATTTCTTTGATTTTGACCATTTGTGAACTGGCCCCCATGTTGGGTCTCTCTATCAATATGCTTCAGGAAGTCTTTAGATCAGGCTTGGATTCAGGTTCCACATATCACGAGGTCTGGTCCTCCATCCAAGGATCAGTAAATCAAAAATATTTGCTACCGCGACCACTATCAACGCCTTGCCCTGTCATGTTACCCATTATCAGAAGGGGAATTTTATGTTTGGTTTACCCAAACTAGATGCAGATGACTCGCCTATCTCTGAACTAGTGGTAGATCTGGGTAGCAATCATGTTGTAACCCCAGTGTCTGAGTTGGCTGATACAGAGTTACCTATAAATGAATCTGTTATGGCCCAGATGGAGGAAGTTGCTTCCCCTGCCCTCGTACTCCCAATCTTTACTCCGGCTAAAGCCCCCAACCTTACCCCTGATATGCCAGTCATTTCTTCAGTCTCAAAAGAGTCATTCAAATCTTCCAATAAACAAAACTTCGCTTATTTCCTATTGCCCATGAAGATTAGTGTTGGCTCACATCATGTTTCCTTTGAGGCCCTGGTGTATACTGGAGCTGCAGGGAAATTCATGAGTTTCAAGCTGGATCAACAATTGGAACTGGGAATGGATGCGGGTCCTTTGATGGTGGCCTCATCTGCTTCTCAGACCTCATATGTCATTTTGCCGACTGGTACCTTTTTCAATCCACCAGTTCAGCTTCTGCAATCGATTCTTGGCCATGCCAAACCTAGTGTTTCCGGTGATCTTAAGTGTGAGGTGGTGGCGCCAACAACATGTTAAGATTCACTTGGAGCTTAATATGTTGTCATTTGCTAATGATTATTTGGAGGGAGAATTTCACTAGATTGACACCCTTAAGAAGACACAAGGTTCAGTTCTATCACTTCCCTAGTCACTTCTGCGGGCATTCTGGCTGATTTTCCCAAGAGCTTAATGCGCTATCAGAGAATCTTCAACTTGGAAAAGGAAAATCGCCTGCCTCCGCATACTAGATTCAATTGTGGGTTTTGAACAACTGTGAAATTGGTGAACATCAACTGCCCGTTGTATCCCCATACAGAGGAGGAAGAAGTTGCACTCAATACCTTGTTGGACAATATGCTGAAAAAAGGGTGGTTGTTCAAGGAGACCTCGCCAATTGCCTCCCCCATCATCTTTGCCAGAAAATCAGATGGTTCTCTTCGTCCCTGCGTAGATTATGGCCATTTAAACAAGATAACAGTTTCTAATCCCTACCCCTGCCTCTGGAGCAGACGATCAGCTAGGCAATCACCAAATCCCATGTGTTCTCTAAGCTGGATCTGGACAACGCTTTCAACCAACTTTGAGTAATGAAAGGGCAGGAATGGTTAACGGCGATCAGGACAAAGCGCGTTATTTTCCAATTTCATGTAATGCCCTTCAGGCTGAAAAATGCTCCCGCTATGTTCCAACGTATGATCAAAAATGTACTGGGTGACCTCTGGTTTACCTGTGCAGTTGCATACATTGATGATATCCTGGTGCACTCCCTGACTCCCAAACAACATGATACTGACTTGGAAGCAGTGGTGGCCGCCTTGCATAAGGCAGGCTTGTTCGTCAAGCCTTCCAAGTGCGAGTTTTATAAGTAGGAGGTTACTTTCCTCAGGAACCTTATCCTCAAGGATGGTTATGCAATCCCTCCCAACAAGTTAGATGCAATCTGAGAATGGCCAACCCCGACTACGCAGAAACAACTTCAGAGTTTCTTGGGAACCATCATTTTCCTAAAAAAATTTTCCCTGGCACTTTCCCAACTGGCCGCACCACTCCACCCCCTTACAGGGAAAAATGTACCGTTTTGCTGGACGCCTGTATGCCAGCAGGCATTTAAATCGATCAAAGAGGTGTTTATGTCTCCACCCATTTTGAAGCATGCTGATCCCACTAAGCCATATATTGTTGTATGTGATGCCTCATTGGTAGCAGTGGGAGTGGTGTTGCTTCAGGAGCACGATGGTTTAGAACACCCAGTCACTTACTTTTCCTGGAAGTTCATGGCAATGGAGAAATCTTGGGCCATATATGACAAAGAATTGGCTGCTGTTGCGTGGGCATTAACTCATTGGCGGTATCTGTTGCAACATGCTTCCCAATTTCCTAAGTTGCAGCCCCGCCCACTGTTCCTTGGACCTGGAGGAATTGAACCTCGTTACCATGATTCCTGCTACCCAAATTCTGTTGATTGTCCCCCCCATTGTGTCATCCGTTGCTTTGGCTCCAGACGCCCCACTAGTGGCTCAGGTTTTAGCCAGTCAAATGGCTCGCCCTGAGGGTGTGGAGTTGGTCAAGCAGTTGGCTCACCCAAGTCACAAACATTCTCTATACTCCTTGGTGGAGGGACTCATTTACTTTCAGTCCCACATCTGGGTTCTCGCCCCTTCTTCTGATTGGAAATATTCCATGCACATCACGATCCCCCCACTGTCAGACATCCTGGCAACAAAAAAATGCATTGATTTGATTAAGAGGTCCTTCAATTGGGCAGGTCTGATGAAAGAGGTTCCGGCCTGGATCGCCAATTGTGTTACTTGTACCAGGGCTAAGTTGGATCACTCAGGTAAAAATGGCCTCCTGCACCCCTTACAGCAGGTGGAGGGGCCATGGACATCGGTGTCCGTGGACTTTATCATTGAACTCCCCTGTTCTAACAGGTTCACAGCGGTGATGGTGGTGGTGGATCGCTTCACAAAATTTTCCCTTTTTATACCTTGCACTTCCACAATTACGTTGGAAGAAACTGCCCACCTTTTCGTACGCCATGTGTTTTTGATGTTTGGTCTCCCCCAGGAGATCATCAGTGACCATGGCTCCCAGTTCACCGCGCGGTTTTGGAGTGAACTTTTTTCAACTCTGAAAATATCCCCCTGTCACTCCATGGCATATCATCCCCAGTCTGACGGACAAACTGAGCGGGTTAATCAAGTCCTTAAACAGTACTTGCGCTGCTATGCTGCAGCTGCGCAGGATACTTGGGCAAATGACCTTCCTCTCACTCAATTCGCTTACAATAACAGGACCCACACGTCCAAGGGGTTTTCCCCCTATGAAGCAACGCTGAGTTATAATCCTTTGTTTTCAGTCAGGCTGTGCTTGCATCCTGAGGTTCAAGCTGCCGCGTATCATGCTTCTCACATCAGATTGACTCAAGCCTTAGTGCAGGAACACCTCTCTAAAGTCATAGATGACTACAAGCAGTTCACAGATCATAAGTGCCTTTTGGGTCACAATTTTATGGTGGGTTCCTATGTCATGCTCAATACCTATCACTTAAAAATTCAAGCCCCTCCCGTAAAGTCGCTAGTAAATGCTCAGGTTCCCATTTGGTGGAGGAGGTACTGGGGAATAGGGCATTCCAACTGAAGTTCCTGCACATTGGAAGCAACATCCTGTTTTCCATGTTTCCCAGTTGTTGCCCTTCAAGGGTACAATTCCTTTGGAACTAAAACCTATCATCGTTGATAATGGGGAAGAGGCTGAGATAGAGGCAATCCTGGCATCCCGAAAATCCTGACGTTTTGTACAATATCTCATGTCCTGAAAAGGGTATCTGGCCTACAAAAACAGTTGGGTCAAGGCGCGCAATTGCGCAAATTGCATGGCCTTGGTTGAAGCGTTCCACACATCCCACCCTGATGCTCCCCCCCATAAGATTGCGACGATTATGGCAAACAAGTTACCCAAGGTGCACAAGAATGTGGCTCTTGTGCAGTTACCCAGTGGTGGGGCCCTTCCTTTGGAAAAGGAAAGGGCAATGTAAGTCCCGGGGAATGTCCCCTGGCTGTTGATCAAGCCATTTTCCCATTCCCAAGTAAGAATACACCAAAGAGGATGGTGGGACCCCTCATTACTCAGGGCGATTTTGCTCACATAGTAGATGAGCGATGGGTAACAGCTCTTCTGGTTCAGATCCCACCACCAGTACCCACACTTACCTTAGCAGATCTTTTACAGGAAATCAGCGAAATCTGCGCCAAGATTGTCAAATTGAAATCATCTGAATTTAATTTAAGTGGTAATCTGGCTGATGCTCAGATCTCAAATGGCTGGAAAATCATGAAGACTGAGCTATTGGCAGAACGCCCAAAGGTTTCAGTTTGATTAATGGGTCAATCAAACAAATCACCTCTCTACCAAAGTCATCAGCAATCATCCTTGATGGGCAGGCTATAGCATTGGACACCATCGGTGAGGGTTCAAAGTCCCCTTGTTGACAATTTAGGCGTTGCGGCTGATGTGATGCCACTGACCAAATGAATGGCCCAGTGACTGAGTGCAGGCAGGTTGGGCATCCTGAACCCGTTCCCAACCAAATGGACCCACCCCTATGTGGGGTGGCCTTAGGGATTCCAATCACTCGTCAGGCCAAACACCATTGCACTAATTATCAGAAACATACCTGAGCCTTGGTTAGGACGTTTGAGGTTGGACTGACAGTGACTCGGCCTGCCGCTGAATTTTTTGATGTCAGTTTTCAAGAAAAAACCCACCCATTCCCAAATAATTTCCAGTTAGGTCAAAATTGAGGTCCTGATCCCGGCTTGCCACTACCCCAATTGACCATTATTTAATCAGTTGCATAGCACTGAGAAAATTGTTGGCCAATTTTCTTCCTTTTCCTTCAATAAAAATTTGTCAAAGAACCAAACAATTTTAATTGGATTACTCCTTCTGACCGCATCTCTGATGGCGTTTCCCTGGTGGCCTGTCAGTCCATATACCGGATGGGCTCTACCAGTACTTATGGTCACTATGGCCCCCTCCGTCATCAATTGGATTCAGTGAGTCTAATATTTTTGGCTCTACAACCCCATTATCATGAACTTCTGGCAACAGTACACGGGAATCTTGTGGCCTTATGTCCACCAATTGCAAGAGAGAATCCGTCTTTTTGCCTCCTCAGTTCAAATGACCCCCTATGCTGATAGACTTATCAAAACTATCTATATGATCCCACCCCCTGCATAAAGGCCCCCTGGGTTGGGAGTGGGCTCATTGTGGTTCATCATCAGGATCATACTCACTGTTGTGTTACACCAACGATTCATCATTTCCCAATGCCCAGCTCCATATCAAGTCATTCAGTCAGCAATGCCTCTGGCATTCTGGCTTGCTTTTTGGATGCTTATACATCCTGACTGGCAAACTGGTCTAAACTTCTTCTGCCATTTCCATGATAGTAGGAGTCAAATGGGTTGCTTGGGTGTGAATGTTGTTCAGGCTTACTCTGATTGGCGTGGGTTAAATTGGATGGGTTAACGTAGACAGGTAATTTGATGGGCCAATTTTCCACTCTGGCCCATCAAAAAAGAATGTTGAGTGGGAGAGGGCAATAAAACGCTCATTTGGAATCCGCTGAATATGGCTCTGAAGCCACCCCAGAGAAAGTGGCTTGAAGCAAATTTTTTTGAATGGGTGAATCAAAAACAGGGGGACAAATTTGGCGACCATTATCCACCCAAGCTAAAAGAAACGCTCATGTGCCACTGAGTTATGAGCATGGGTGGAATTTTTTGGGCTATGGTAGGGGGGTGTGGGATTATGGTGGTAGTGGTGTGAGGTGCAGAAAAGCGCTCTGCACCAGAGGGAACATTAAATACGAGATTGTGTTGAGAGCCATAAGCCATAAGACCTGCCATCAACTGTTTATATAAGATTTGGGGTGAAATTTGGGAAGAGTGGGACGCAAAGGACACCACTATTGTGGTGTTTGAAAGGAGGCAAGTTCAGGTAGTAGGTATGGGAGTGTTTTTATAGATAAGAGGAGTAGAGGCCACTGCTTCAGAATCCTCCTATGACTGAAAGCCAATATCATAATAGCCCTTAAATGTGTGGAAATTGATAAAACCAGCTGGTGCGAATGCAGCAGTGGCAAGTTTGATAATTTCATTGTCTGCATACTGGAATAAACGTCCATAGTCAACTTGTAGGCAGAATTGGATATTGAAGCGATGGAGGGAGAGAGGATGAGGGCAAGAAGGTTGGTTGCACGCTAGGTGAAGCTAAGTCCCATGGGGGGAACAAGATGGCTGGAAGAAGGTGGCTGGGTATTTGACCCCGATTTAATGCATTTGCCTTCAGGATGGAAAGCGCTAGGTGCTGGAGCACTGCTACCCCACATCATAGCAGCAGGCAGCGGATCTGCAGACATAAATAGAAAATTGGTATGGCCAGATGGCAGTGGTAAAATAACCTTTTCTTATCTAATTTGCTTGAAAGTAAGATCAAGCAGAAAGAGAAGTTTTAACATGCAGAATATTTTATATCCACAAATAGGCTATCCATAGCATTCTGGAATTTTGCTGGGGCGCTACATAGCCCCTGAAGCATCCTAGTTGGTTGGTATAGTCCATGAGCAGTAAATATTGCGCTTTACGTTACTCCTTCAGTAGCTCAATCTGCCAATTATCAGAAAAAAAATAAAGAGTGAAAAATCTTGTATTAGGCTCAAGAAGTTTAGCACATCATTTATGCAAGGTAGTGGATAAGAATTTTGGTAATAGTGCTAAGTTTCCTGTAATCTATTACCACTCTGTAAGTTCCAACAGTTTTTTGATAACTGACATGGGGGAAGCACAATGACTCTAGGAGGGCACTAACCTCTCCTGTTTCACGAGTTGATTAATTTATGGTTAACAACTTCAGCCTCCAATTTTAACACCTACTGGGATAAAGGATAAATGGCAGATGATTTCAAGTATCAATTTGGTGTAACACATCACGTGCACATCCAAATAATAATCATCTTTTAAAAATACTACTACAGATTTTAATTAAAACCAGCTCTTGATCTTTTTGTCCTCCATCAACCCCTAGAGATGTTAATTAGGCACCAAGGAACATACTGATTGGCACCCGTTGCCCTCTAGCCCAAGTTCATCTTACTTTCAAAATCATGGATACTAGATACCTTTTTAATAGATAGAATATAAGCAAAAGTGACTACCTGGTGTCAGCTAAATTTTCACAAAATAAGAATACAGATTGGCTAACTGCACCTGAATTTTGCCACAATCTGGCAGGGTAAGCCCAGGCGCAATGACAGGTTCCAAATGGGAACGGCCAAACAAGGAGACTATCTCACCATATAATATTTGATGAAAATAAATTGAACTTGGTCTTTGCTATAACTTAGTGACCCAGCGGAATGGTTGAGTTGCAATTAGCTCTGTTAGACGATTACAAGACTGATATTGTGAAAAAAGTGTTTTTAAATGAAATAAGCTATTATAATGGCAAAAAAAATCCTGGCCAATTCTGCGTATTACCCCTTGAATTGGGGTAATATCATTAAAAAATTCATGATCAAATAGCATAAGTTTTGGTAGCAGAGTTATTCTAAAATCATCAGCGAAACTAAGGGAACCATTCACAGGTCCCTCCCTGTCTTACAACTAATTAAGTTCACCTTACACCTTGGAGACTGGCATCTTTTATAGGGTTGGAGGAAGTTCCATAAAATGAAAAATATTTTCCTGCCCAAAGATTGGGTAAAATATCTTAAAACCTTACTTTACGGATTTATTCTACCTGCCATTGTCCTCAATTGGCTGTTCCATCTAAGTGAGGCAATTCTCCAGAACTCTTAAGTTGAATTTCAATATTCCCTAATTTGGACATTACTAAGCTAATCTGAACTTCAAGTCTTGACACAATTTAATACTAAGCATAAAGATCATGAATGGGTTCGCTTCTTAACCTCCTTATCACAACTAATAAAAACTTATAAAAATCAATGTTTAATTTTTATTGAAGTTTTGATGTTTCTATTAAAAGTGGTCAACAATCCTCAAATACTTATACTGCAGTAGAGAGCCAACTATTCCAGCATAAGATTTTAAATTTATTGCGAGGAAGGCCGACCATGGGATGGACACTTCCAAATTTGACCCAAAAGAAACAAAACTTAGTAACAGGGAAGGCACCCCAGAGAAAATGATGCTAGTTCTTGTTGCCAGCGGGAACGCCACTATGGGGGAGGGGAGGGAACGTGTGAAGGGGCCGTAGCCACAATTGAACACATGTGGAGGAAAGGGTCTGATTTGATGAACCAAACTGGGAACCAGGAGGAGACCAGCTGTCGACGGCATGGTGGGAGGTATCCAAACATCCACGCCTGAAATTGGTCCATCAAATGAGACCATAATCTGTGGACAGCTTCTGGGAGGGTTGGGGTGGAGCCTGTGATGGCATCCAAGACAATTGTGTGGATAGTCCACATGGCGATTGCGACCACCAGAGCACAGAGGGAGGGTGGAAGGGAGTAAACCATGGATATACCAAACATATCTCTTGACAGACTGAAGGGATGTGTTCGATACTGGCCCATCAGACGTTGAACTTCGCGCCATATCACTTTAGAGGTAGGTCACTTCTCCAGGCGGTGGAACAGCGTTCCATACTGGCCACACACGACGCAGGATGAGTGTAAAGTGTTAGAGCGCTCAGCCATATGGTACACCTACCTCAGGCAGCGCCACACATGTGAACGGATTTGAGGCTGCAACAGAGGATGGTGTGCATATTTCCAGATAGTTTTTTGGGTCTCAATGGAGTAAGGGATGTCCATCATGTCCAGGTAGTCCACCCTGGATAGGACATGGGGCCGTCTGGGGATCACGCCATCGTGGATGGGTAGCCCCTGTACCTCTTGTGTGAACTGAGGAGAGGGGCGGCCTCTCTGGGCTGTGTGTCTGCTAATGTGAATTCTCCACTCAGCGCTCCGCATGGAGAGGAGAAATCGTTTGTAGTAGGTTTTAGTCCCATGAGGACCTGTGGCCGATGGGTGTGAAGCCAGGTATTTCATCAAGGAGTGAGGGCTCGATGGAGTGTTAAGGCCCAAGGCGCGGGAGAAGTTGGAGCGGGCTGCGCAGAACCAGTGTTGGGAGGGGAGCGTAGGGGTGGTGACGGCCGCAATCCAGGTGCCTAAGATCTTGGCAGCATGGGCTTTGAAGTCAAGCAGGCCCATGCCTCATGATGATGAGGGCCAACATGACCTCTAGCCGTACTGGTGGTGGGCGGCCTGACCAAAGCCACCCTTGCAGAAGGGCATACATAGATTTGAAAAAAACCTGGGGAGAGGGCTATGGCGTGGGCTCCAAACCAGACTTTGGAGAGGATCATAGAGTTGGCTAAAACAACCCTGCCAGTAAAGGAAGTAGGGTGGGCTCTGATGGAAATGATGCGCTTTGTCACGTTGTCTAGAATACAACTCTCCATTACTGCGGATGCAAACCCGCCTGCCTCCACCCACATGCCCAGATAGCGGACCAGCCCTATGATAGGGCGTGGCACGAAGGGGAGCACCAGTGGGGTGGGGTGGGGTGAGCTGGGAGGGCGAGCATGTGTGAGAGCAGATGGGTCGTGCTTGGCACTGGTCGTTGGGGCCCAGCAGGTTTGATACTGACTAAGGAGGATGATTTCGGTTCTGGAAGTGTTCAGTGCAGCATTACTTACCCGGGAATACTCCTTGATGAGAGCTTCAAGTGCGCGTGCATCTTTATTATTAGACACCCCAACCACACATTCGTTTGCAAACGCCATCATGTTGACTGGGGCTTGGCCTGGCACATGGACCCCTGTGAGTTGGGCATTCACGTTTCGAAGTAGTGGGTCAAGGCTGAAGTTGTATAAGAGTGGGCTGAGGGGGTCCCCTTGTCGCAAGCCCCTTTGAGGGCGGACTACTTCCGTTAGGAAGCCAGGGCCACGTACTGCCATTGTTGCAGATTCCATGAGCAGCATCACCCAGTTGATGAAGCGAGGGGTAAGCGGAATTGATGGAGGCAGGACCTGAGGTATTCTCAGTTTACTCTATCATAGGCCTTCTGTTGGTCCAAGAATACAAGTGCCCCAGAGGCTGTGGACTGGCATGCGTTAGCCACAGAGTGCACGTTGTCCCAAATTGACCTTCTGGGTATGAAACCGAATTGTTCTGGGGAGATGGTGGCAGATGCTACAATCTTTAAACAGCTAGCCATAATTTTAGTTAAAATTTTTGTATCCATGTTAGCTAAAGAAATGGGGCGCCAGTTGGCTAGGTCTAGCTTATCCCCTTTCTTGAAGAGTGCGACGGTGAAGGCCTCTTGCCCTCCTGGTAGAAGGCACATATCCAGAAGGCTCTGGTTAAGTGAGGCAAGCAGCAGTGGGGATATATATTTGAAGTACTTTTATAGAATTCATATGGAATGCCATCTGGGCCTGGGCATTTCTGGTTTGGTGCACCACGGATGGCTGTCCATAATTCGTTTGGAGTAATCAAATTCATTATTTCCAGGTATTGGGAAATGGTGCAGATGTGGGTTCAGTTGAGAAATTCTGCCAATTTGGCCAGCTGAATTGGATCAGATTGGTATAACTCAGAGTAATACTTTTGTGTTTTGATTGCCACTTCAGCTGGCGTATCCGCGATGGAATCATCCAATCTTCACATCTGTGTGCAGGCCACGCTCTGGCGTGGTGCAAATTTTCTTAAAAAAATATGCGGTGCACGTGTCGTCCTCTGTAATGTGTTTGGCCCTGTACTGAACATAAACCCAATGTTTGTGTTGCCTTTTGAGCGCGTTGAGGTGGTCGGCTGCTTCTGCCCACTTCCAGCCCCATGCAGGGCTGTATCCTGTAACTGGGATGTTGGATACCAGGTGTGCCAACTCTGCCAGAGCGCGCGAGATGATGGCTGATGTGGCTCATGAGCGTCGGGAGGAGAGGTGGCGAGAGTGGCGGATGGTATCCTCTTTGAAGGCTGCCCATGTGGAGATGGGGTCCGCACAAAACAGTGTAACAAACTCTTTTTCCAAAGTTGCTGATTCCACCCAAGTAGAAAATCCTGGCGACGCAAGTTTGGGAGGGCGGAGTTTGCACCAATGTGGGGCCTTAGCCACTGTGACAAGTAGGTGGTAGGTTATTGAGACCAGCTGGTGGTCGGAGAATCAATTTTCATTGTTTGGAAGTGGGAAATGTGAGTTTGGAATTTCGCCGGTGTAAGGATAAGGTCTATGAAGGTCATGGACCTTAGTTGGCCGTTGTGGACGTGGGGTCGCGTCATGTTTTTGATCAGTGGGGCTTGCCGCAGCAGTGCATCCATTAACTCAAGGGTGGCCTTTAGAATGCGAAGTTCTATGTGACCTTGGGGTGTGTGGGAGGAGGAAGGCCAATGGTACTTTGGTGTGTTTAGCCAACAGTTCATATAGTCAACTATGAAAGGGTCTGGTGGTAATGGGAGGGATTTGACTGATGAGAAAAATTCCTGATGTTCTCATGCACAGGTTGGGGCATAGATGTTGATGATAGCATGTGCCACGTCAGCCCACGAGAAAGTGACAATGAGGACTTGCCATTGAGGAAGGATTCCGATGATAAAAATTTGAAAAAATTGTTTTTCTGAACTAGCACCCCACAGTGCTCTGACCAAAAGGATAGGGATGAAAGGAGCATGATTTCTAAGCATCCTCAGAACCTCGTGGACAGTGGGACTTCTGGATGGCCAGGATATCTTCAGGTAAATTTCTTTGTAAAAAACTCAGTTTCCTAGCCTGGGACGGTGAGGCCTTGAGTCTGGCGATATTCAACGTCCCTAAAGTGAAGGTTTCCCCCATCACACCTTAGGTGCGAGGGGGTGGGCGCCTGGGCCCACTAGCCTCCTCTAGATCCCCACGGGCCTTCATGGCAGTGTGGGTGTTTGCAGCAATGCTATCAGTAGTTTTGTCTTTAGCAGAAAGGTTCGCGTTGGCTTTTGACTTCACTTTTTGTTTCCCTGACATCAAATGAATGTTTTGCATTGCGGATGTGTTTGGTGCACCACCAATCAGGTCAAAAAAAAATTTTCAGATAGTTTGGACCCTAAGTCAGCTTTGACTGTAGCTTGGTTACAAAGATTGGGTGAAATCAAGTCACCCATTGGATCCTCATATTTGGTGGCCCAATCAGCATGGGCTTCCCAATCTGATTGGTTGATGGATTCCCAAGTTGCTTCCGCCACGAAGTTTTGATGTCCTCCTGGTGTTGTGAGTGTGGGATGGCGGTGGTGGCCTTGGCCACTTCCTTGGCCGCGGCCCTATGGGCCTGCTTGGCCTTTTTCCGCTCTTGCAGGGAAATAGGTTTTACCAGTAGGTAGCAGCCTTGTGCTCTCCACGGGAAAGCCTCTTTGGTGCTTGCAGTTGGTTCATAGTGCGCCTCTCCGCTGGCCATGGCCACTGAGGGGTGCTCTTGGAATGTGACGCCCTCCTTGATGGGGCATGCATGTGCCTTATGGCCAAACGCATCACAGTGGGTGCAGATTGGGGGTGCACTGTCCACGGTTACCCAGAAAGGGTGGGTGGTATGCCCTTCAATATTGATATATGTAGAGTGCGGGATCTGGGTTAGGTCATTCATGATCTCCTCAGTTGGGGTCAGAACTGTGATGGCTTTTCCAGTGTAGAGGTGTGGCATCAGTGTAAAGCGTTGCATCTTAAAAGATTACATTTCGCCATAAACAGTGAGACCATCTTTCAGGTGCTGCTCCAAAATGGCACATTTTACCATAGTAGGCAAAAAGTCAAACGTGAGGAAAATTTGGTTGGATTTTGTCCATCTGGTGCGTTTGATTTTGATGACCCATTGCCCTTCAGGGAGGTGAATCACTATGCGCACCACAGCAGCTTCATCTGCTGCCTCCTTGTTTTTGAAACCAAGATCCAGCCAACCACATGACATGGAGTGAGGTGCAATGTACACCGTGGTTGGGAAAAAAGTGTGCACATCCCCACAAAATTTTTCCCATAGAGCTGTTTGTTGGATGTCCAAAAACACACGGACTCCATATTCCACTGATAAGAGTGGTTGGGAGTGCAGCGTGTTGATGTACTAGTTATATCGTGCTTGCCAAGTGAGGATTATGAGGACATAGTGACCGTGCTCTTTATATTTTTTTCTATTCTGCCAGTTTCTCTGGGGCTCTTTTGAACGTTTGAGGCCGCGGGCCTACCACCTGCTCCTCTTACCTTACTTGCCCAACTGCTCCCTGAGATGGGCGCAGACTAATCTCCTCTGTGAGATTATCAAACTAGAATCAGACTTGAATTAAATAAGTTGCAAAAGTGATTGCAACGAGAGAGAATAGTTTAATTATTCCAGCATATAATTATTGAAATTCAGGTGTGAAAAATGCACCAGCAAGCAGACCAAACTCTAAATTCCAACAAGCGCTTAAGTGTATGCCCTTAGAGTAAACAAATTAATTTGCACTCCGCCGGGTACAGCAATGTAGCCTCTGATATCTAATTAGCACTATACCATTCTTAGATACAAGTTTTATGAACCCTTATTCTTTGGCTCATTAAGCCTCATTTAATAGTTATAGAATAGTGGAAGAGTTTGTCTCAATATATCCAGAGTTTCCTATAAAATCAGCTTTTACTTTTACTTTATATATATGAACAAGGAGCTAATTAAAAAATAATATTGTGTTAAGGAAAACAATAACAAGAGCAGAGATAATAAGAAAAAATTAAAGCGGTAATGCACTGTATGCTCCTTCAGAAGTTATGGTCTGAGGGCTGACTGTACCATAGATATTGTAAAGATCTATATCTGATGCAATCCCTGATTTCTTAACCAGTCAAATGGACACAATATTATCAGGTGCCCCACTGTCTACAATAGCCTGGTTTTTGAGCTTATCTACAAAAATATTAATATAGTTACACTTTGAGAAATACTCATCTGCATAATTTAGTGCAAGGACAGTCACAGTGTCCGTTTATCTAAACAATTTTATTGTATACCTATTGTGTGCTAGAGGCCTTTAAGATTGCGATGGATATCGCCACTTGGACCCCTTCTAGCTTAAATATATCCTAATAATTTGAAAAACCCTGTTGCTCTAACTGCTAAGCGTAAGGCTTCACTAAAACTTCCTGCACCAACTTGGCGTCACAATATATAAGGGAGTGATTGTAACCTATAGTCCACTAAACTTGGTGAAATCACCAAAGATGGGGCAGCCTTAGCAGATTTGGCTAAGTGAAACGTAGCTTTGGGTATTGGTGCTTACTTTGTTTTTAGAGGCGGTGAGGGTAGAAAATTCTGATTCTACTCCGCCCTGACTTATTTTAAATCTCCTTTATGAACAGGGATCACCAAAGCAACTTTTTGTTTAACATACAACTTAGGGCAGTGGTTGGCATAGTGCTTTAGCTTTTTGCAAAGGTAACAGGTAATCTTACTAATATCAGGTTTGTCAAAAAGAAGGCCATATGGCTGAGGTAAATTTTTTATTGGGATATGTCCTTATGTTGAGGGTTACAAGCACCTCAATCACATTTGATAGGTGCCTCAAATGTTGCGGCACATTGGCAGAGATACTTCACCATATGCATAACATCATTTTCCTCATAAAAAACTGGTATTAAAACCCGATACAACTCTATATAGGGCTCTCAGGCATGGCAAAGAGCAATCTAAGCATCAAAATCATTTAGTACATCAGCCCCAGATAGCTTATGCGCCTCCAAATAATAATTCCTAGAAAAACTTTTAAAGATTTATCTTTTTTAAAAGAGATATTGAGGAAATTCATTTTCTATGTATCCTTTATGAACTGCCAAATTCTTAAATAAGAAGGCTAAAGCGTTAAGGTAGGATGTTTCAGCCATCATCAATTTTGACATAACTAACTACTAACTTTCAGAGTCCAGAGAGCTAATCAATGCCACCAATTTAGAAGTTTTGGATGCACCAAAGATGGTAATTTAAAGAGATCAAGAAATTTTGCACGTTTTCACTCTTATCAAACTTTAGTAAAGTGACAAGTTTAATATGAAACTGAGGGCCATGGTTGCAGAGCCTAAAAGCCTGTGCTGCTCCCTCTTAGATTTCAAATCCTTAAAATAAGGAAGTAGTGATAAAACTTTAAGCCGCAATATTGTCAAGGTGCTTGAAAGCTCTTTTGGGTTTTTTGGTAAAATTAAAGGTCAGGTCCTTTGAAGGCTAGATGATTTTTAGTCATAGGTAGCTCCAGCGAAATTTTTAGGGCCCTCTTTTCCCTAGGGTAATCACTCAACGTAATTGGAGTTGTTGAGAAAATTTCTGTTCACATGAACAGAAAAATACCTTTTGTATGACAGAAAATTTCCGTTTAATTAACTAAGCAAAACTGAAAGTAATATTGATTAAAAAATTGGAGACATCCATAAAAATTTTGAAAGTTTGGCATTATGTAGGATAGACTTTGATAGAAAATTAGGATTGAGTCAGATAAGGATATCTCCTGTTTGGTGTGGCGATATGCAAAGGTTTCCAGTGTACAAAGCCTTCCTGATTGAGGCGGCAGATTAATACTGCTGAATGGCAAGATCTTTGTCAGAAAAATCGAAGGATTCAGCAAAGGTTCAGGATTTATTTGCTCATTTGGTAGTTCACAGTCCATAATGATATATATATCTTTCAAAACAGTGGAACTCCATTGATTATGTTGCAAATTATTTTCTAATTAATCTACCCATATTAGTGTAATCCCCTTTATTCCCACAATGCTCCCTTCAAGAATTTGCCAATGAGGGACATAACTTTGAAGAAATTTGGCGTAACACAATTTATAATAAAGCCTAATTTGATAGAGGCAATTTACTATTCTGGCACTTGATAACAAATCACATGATAAGGGCAAGACCATAGTGTATCAAGCTTGTGAATTCATCCTTCAGTTTTGTGATAGTAGAACAGGACAAGTTCTACTAACTAGTACTCAGGAAAACTGGATTTTGGGTATTGCTTAAGTCAGCTTCTCACTTACTTATAATCCTTATAGAATTAGCGGCTATAGCTTTTACTTGTAACAATTCATCTACTAGGCTTTGCATTGCTAATTAAGCTGTTTTCAGCATGTAAGTTTCCAAAATGGGCTGTACACCTGTGAGAAAAATCTGCTCTTGTCCATAAAAGGATCAAAAAGGTGACATCAGAAAATTTGATAGCAGCTAAGGAAGTATGTCATGGAGACAGAAAGTTAATTTTATAACGGCCTTCCAGTTTAGGTGCCAAAACACCCAAATGGTGAGCCCGAATGCCAGATGCAGTGCTGCATAAACGACTGCTGTTAGAATGGGAACAAATTTTGCCAATGAGAGCCCATGGGCCATAGGTTGGAATATAACCCTAGCAACAAACCAGGAAAACTGGCTTCAGGCCTTGAAATTTTTGAAATAATTGAGTCAGGAAGGGTGGTTTGTATACCGTCATAATAAAGAGTTGAATTGAATTTGAATTTATTGCGAGGTAAGCTGACCAGGGGATGGACACTTCCAAATTTGACCCAAAAGAAACAAAACTTAGTAACAGGGAAGGCACCCCAGAGAAAATGATGCTAATTCTTGTTGCCAGCGGGAACGCCACTATGGGGAGGGGAGGGAACGTGTGAAGGGGCCGTAGCCACAATTGAACACATGTGGAGGAAAGGGTCTGATTTGATGATCCAAACTGGGAACCAGGAGGAGACCAGCTGTCGACGGCATGGTGGGAGGTATCCAAACATCCACGCCTGAAATTGGTCCATCAAATGAGACCATAATCTGTGGACAGCTTCTGGGAGGGTTGGGGTGGAGCCTGTGATGGCATCCAAGACAATTGTGTGGATAGTCCACATGGCGATTGCGACCACCAGAGCACAGAGGGAGGGTGGAATGGAGTAAACCATGGATATACCAAACATATCTCTTGACAGACTGAAGGGATGTGTTCGATACTGGCCCATCAGACGTTGAACTTCGCGCCATATCACTTTAGAGGTAGGTCACTTCTCCAGGCGGTGGAACAGCGTTCCATACTGGCCACACACGACGCAGGATGAGTGTAAAGTGTTAGAGCGCTCAGCCATATGGTACACCTACCTCAGGCAGCGCCACACATGTGAACGGATTTGATGCTGCAACAGAGGATGATGTGCATATTTCCAGATAGTTTTTTGGGTCTCAATGGAGTAAGGGATGTCCATCATGTCCAGGTAGTCCACCCTGGATAGGACATGGGGCCGTCTGGGGATCACGCCATCATGGATGGGTAGCCCCTGTACCTCTTGTGTGAACTGAGGAGTGGGGCGGCCTCTCTGTGCTGTGTGTCCACTAATACAAATTCTCCACTCAGCGCTCCGCATGGAGAGGAGGATTCGTTTGTAGTGGGTTTTATTACCGTGAGGACCTGTGGCTGATGGGTGGGAAGCTAGATATTTCATCAAGGAGTGAGGGTTTGATGATTGTTAAGGCCCAGGGCGCGGGAGAAGTTGGAGCGGGCTGCGCGGGACCAGTGTTGGGAGGGGAGCGTAGGGGCAGTGATGGTCACAATCCAGGTGCCCAGGATTTTGGCAGCATGGGCTTTAAAGTTGAGCAGGCCCATGCCACCATGATGACGAGGGCCAAACATGACCTCAAGCCGCACTGGAGGTGGGCGGCCTGACCAAAGCCACCCTTGCAGAAGGACATACATAGATTTGAAAAAACCTGGGGACAAGGCGAGGCGTGGGCTCCAAATCAGACTTTGGAGAGGAGCATAGAGTTGGCTAAAATAACCCTGCTAGTAAGGGAAGTAGGGTGGGCTCTAAGGAAGGCGATGCACTTCGTCACATTGTCTAGAATACGACTTTTCATTACTGCTGAGGCATACCCGCCTGCCTCCATAACACCCCCAGATGGCGGACAGGCCCTATGGTAGGGCGTGGCACGAAAGGGAGCACCAGTGGGGTGAGGTGGGGTGAGCTGGGAGGGCGAGCATGTGTGAGAGCAGATGGGCCAGGCTGGGCACTAGTCGCTGGGGCCCAGCAGGTTTGATACTGACCAAGGAGGATGATTTCGGTTTTGGAAGTGTTCAGTGCAGCATTACTTACCCGGGAATACTCCTGGATGAGAGCTTCAAGTGCGAGTGCATCTTTATTATTAGACACCCCAACCACACATTCGTCTGCAAACGCCATCATCTTGACTGGGGATTGGCCTGGCACATGGACCCCTGTGAGTTGGGCATTCACGTTTCGAAGTAGTGGGTCAAGGCTGAAGTTGTATAAGAGTGGGCTGAGGGGGTCCCCTTGTCGCAAGCCCCTTTGAGGGCGGACTACTTCCGTTAGGAAGCCAGGGCCACGTACTGCCATTGTTGCAGATTCCATGAGCAGCATCACCCAGTTGATGAAGCGAGGGGGTAAGCGGAATTGATGGAGGCAGGACCTGAGGTATTCTCAGTTTACTCTATCATAGGCCTTCTGTTGGTCCAAGAATACAAGTGCCCCAGAGGCTGTGGATTGGCATGCGTTAGCCACAGAGTGCACGTTGTCCCAAATTGACCTTCTGGGTATGAAACCGAATTGATCTGGGGAGATGATGGCAGATGCTACAATCCCTAAACAGCTAGCCATAATTTTAGTTAGAAATTTGTATCCATGTTAGTTAAAGAAATGGGGCGCCAGTTGGCTAGGTTTAGCTTATCCCCTTTCTTGAAGAGTGTGACGGTGAAGGCCTCTTGCCCTCCTGGTAGAAGGCACATATCCAGAAGGCTCTGGTTAAGTGAGGCAAGCAGCAGTGGGGATATATATTTGAAGTACTTTTATAGAACTCATATGGAATGCCATCTGGGCTTGGGCATTTCTGGTTTGGTGCACCACGGATGGCTGTCCATAATTCGTTTGGAGTAATCAAATTCATTATTTCCAGGTATTGGGAAATGGTGCAGATGTGAGTGCTGTCAGGAAATTTCGCCACTTCAGCCGGCTGAATTAGATCAGATTGGTATAACTCAGAGTCATACTTTTGTGTTTTGATTGCCACTTTGGCTGGCGTATCTGTGACGGAATCATCCGATCTCTGCACCTGTGTGCAGGCCATGCTCTGGCGCGGTGCAAAGAATTTTTTAAAATATGCGGTGCACGTGTCGTCCTCTGTAATGTGTTTGGCCCTGTACTGAACATAAACCCAATGTTTGTGTTGCCTTTTGAGCGCGTTGAGGTGGTCGGCTGCTTCCGCTACTTCCAGCCTCAAGCAGGGCTGTAGCCTGTGGCTGGGATGTTGGTTACCAGGTGTGCCAACTCTGCCAAAGCGCGTGATATGATGGCCAATGTAGCTTGTGAGTGTTGGGAGGAGAGGTGGCGAGTGTGGCAGATGGTATCCTCTTTGAAGGCTGACCATGTGGAAATTGGGTCCGCGCAAAAAACGGTGTAATAAACTCTTTTGCCAAAGTTGCTGATTCCACCCAAGTGGAAAATCCTGGCAACACAAGTTGGGTGGGTGTAGTTTGTGCCAATGCGGGGCCTTAGCCACTGTAACAGGTAAGTGGTAGGTTATCAGGACCAGCCAGTGATCAGAGAATTCGATTTTGTTGTTTGGAAGTGGAAAATGTGAGATTGAATTTTCGCCGGCGTGAGAATAAGGTCGATGTGGGTCATGGACCTTAATTGGCCATTGTGGATGTGGGGCACATCATGTTTTCGAGTAGTGGGGCTTGCCACAGCAGTGCATCTAATAACCCAAGGGTGGCTTTAGAATGTGAAGATCTACGTGACCCTGGAGGGCGTGGGATGAGGAAGGCTAATGGTCTGTGGGTGAGTCTAGCCAACAGTTCATGTTGCCAACTATGAAAGGGCCAGGGGTTAACAGAAGGGATTTGACCAATGAGAAAATTTCTGATGCTCTCATGCACAGGTTGGGGCATAAATGTTGACTATAGCTTGCGCCACGTCAGCCCACAAGAAAGTGACAATGAGGACTTGCCATTGAGGAAGGACTCCAATGATAAAAATTCAATAAATTTTGTTTTTCTGAACTAGAACCCCACAGTGCTCTGACCAGAAGGATAGGGAAGGGAGGAGCATGGTTTTCCAAGCGTCCTTAGAACCTCGTAGACAGTGGGACTCCTGGATGGCCAGGATGTCCACAGGTAAATTTTTTTATAAAACTCAGTTTCCTAGCCCAGGATGGCGAGGCCTTGAGTCTGACAATATTCAACATCCCTAAAGTGAAGGCTTCCCCCAAGGCACCTTAGGTGCGAGGGGGTGGGCACTTGGGCCCACCAGCCTCCTCTAGATCCCCGCGGGCCTTCACAGCAGCGCGGGAGTTTGCAGCAATGCTATTGGTAGCTTTTGTTGATTTTAGCAGTGAGGTTTGCATTGGCTTTTGCTTTCACTTTTTGTTTCCCCGGTGTTGAACAAATTTTTGTGGTGCGGGTGAGTTTGGTGCACCGTTGAGTGGGCCAAAAAAATTTTTTAGGTAGGTTGGAAACCAAGTTGGTTTCAATCAGGGCTTGGTTGCAAAGGTTGATTGAGATCAAGTTACCCATTGGAACCTCAGATTGGGTGGCCCAATTGGCATGGGCTTCCCAATCTGATTGGTTGAGGGATTCCCAAGATGCTTCCACCGCGAAGGTTTTGATGTCCTCCTGGCATTGGGAATGTGAGATAGTGGAGGCGACTTTGGCCGTAACCTTAGCCGCGGCCCTGCGGGCCTGTTTGGCCTTCTTTCGCTCTTGAGGGGAGATAGGCTTTATTAGTAGGTAGCAGCCTTGTGCTCCCCACAGGAAAGCCTCTTGGGTGCTGGTGGTTGGTTCGTAGTGTGCCTCTCTGCTGGCCATGGCCACCAAGGGGTGCTCTTGGAATGTGATGCCCTCCTTGGTGGGGCATGCGTGTGCCTTTTGGCTGAATGCGTCACAGTGGGTGCAGATGGGGGGTGCGCTGTCTACGGTTACCTGGAAAGGGTGGGTGGTATGCCCTTCAATACTAATATAAGTGGAATGCAGGATCTGGGTTAGGTCCTTCGCAATCTCCTCGGTTGGAGTCAGAACTGCAATAGCTTTGCTGGCGCACAGGTGTGGCATCAGCGTAAAGCGTTGCATCTCGAAATATTGCCTTTTGCCATATATGGTGAGACCATCTTTCAGGTGCTGCTCCAGAATGGCACGCTTGACTGTAGTGGGCAAAAAGTCAAACGTGAGGAAAATTTGGTTGGATTTTGTCCATCTGGTGCGCTTGGTTTCAATGACCTGTTGCCCTTTGGGGAGGTCAATCACTACGTGCACCGCAGCAGCTTCATCTGCTGCCTCCTTGTTTTTGAAACTGAGGTCCAGCCAACCACATGACATGGAGTGAGGTGCAATGTACACCGCAGTTGGGAAAAGAGTGTGCACATCCCCACAAAATTTTTCATATAAAGCTGATTGTTGGAATTTCAGAAACAACTAGACTCTGTATTCCACCGATGAGAGTGGTTGAGAGTGCAGCGTGTTGTTGTACTGGTCACATCGCGCCTGCCAAGTGAGGATTATGGGGAAATAGTGACCGCGCTTTTTTTATTTTTGTTCTATTCTGCCAGTTTCTCCAGGGCGTTTCTGAACATTGGAAGTCGCGGGCCTACCACCTGTTCCTCTTACCTTACTTACAAACTGCTCCCTAACATGGGCGCAGACTAATCTGCTCTGTGAGATTATCAAAATAGATTCAGACTTGAATTTAATAAGTTGCAAAAGTGATTGCAACGAGAGAGAATAGTTATAAAAACTAGAATTGGAATATATTTTTATTGGAAATATAAAAGGTACAAAACCATCAATTTTATCAATGTGCTATTAATGCTTATAAGTCACAACTAATTTTAGGAAATAGCTTATAAAAGCTTGATGTTGGGGCCCAAGATTTAGCCTAAACTGACAATCTTTTAGTGAGAGGGGAAAGTGGCAATGAACCTAATAATAATCAACATTGAAAGAGTAAGCAGATGGGCTGAGTCACTTCTGATTTGGCTTCAGAAGCCTAAATTGCGGCTTTACCATTTTTTGATGGTTAAAGTGATGACATCTTGCCCAACGGGCAATGGGAAACCTCCCAGGGCAACCCCACATAGGGACGGTTCCAAGAGGTTGGGAATGAGTTTGGGGTACCCAACTCACCTAACCTGGTCACTTTGGCAACTGTTTGGCTAAGCGAGAAATATTGACAATAATCCTGATATGAGTGAGGAGGGTTTTGAGCTGGAGGCAACTTTTTTATGACAGCCCAATGCCATTGGAGAGTTTTGCCAAAGATCTTACATTAGGCACATTTATCTTAAAGGGTACAATCCAGTTGGGCTTTGTTTATGAAGTTTTTGTAAGCATATCTTGAATCGATGACAAAATTTTACAATGACCCAATGCCATTGGGGAGCTTTTCTAAAAATATTATACTGTGCATATTCTTTTTGGCAGATACATGCCCGTTGGACTCTGTTACTGATGTTTTTGAAGCTGGTTTCAAAACAAAAACATCATTTCCCAGTGGCTCAATACCACTGGTGAGTATGGCTAAGTATTCAACCCTTGATACTCCATTTCCTGAATGTGCGCGCCCATTGGACTTCATTTCCATGGGTTTAAGGTCTTCAGTTAACTCGCTAAAATTTCCTCAATTCGCCATACAAATTTGACAGAAGAAGACTTTTAGTGACATGTGGTGGATTCTTGTGAGTGATGGCTAACACCCAAAGCTCATCTACCATATGGGTGAGATCACCTTGCATGACGAGCTAAAAAAGCTGCCCTCTTAGGACCCTCTTTAGGGGGAATGGGAACACCGCCTAGTCTATGCAGAGGGGAAAATCCTGGACTTACATTACCTTCCCTTTTGCCAAAGGGGGCGCCATACCAGGGAATTGCGCAAGAGCCACATTTTTGTGGGCTTTGGGTAATTTGATCTCCATCAAAGCAGCAATCTGGGGGAGGTCAAGGAGCTTCTGAGTGGGAGGCATGGAAAGCTTTGACCAGCTCTTAAAATTTTGTGCAATTGTGGGCTCTGACCCAACTGCTCTCATAGGATGGATAGTTTTTTCAAGAGATGAGATATTGAACTGATCACCAAGACTTATGGGAAACCAGTATGCCATCCACTTCAGCCTTTTCCGCATCCTCAATCACAATAGCCTCAGATCTAAGGGAATTGCCCCTTGAACGGGGATAACTGAGACACATGGAAAACTGGGTGTTGCTTCTAGTGAGGTGGCAATTTCAACCAAAAAGCACCATTACTCAAATTTTCCTCTACTAAGTGGGGACTCAAGTGTTTGCTTGCAAACTTACATGAGGGTACATGTATCTGCAAATGTCACATGTTAAGAATGACATGTGAGTCAACCTTATTTTGTGAGCTGGGAGCTGCTTCCAATCTGCAGCCACTTGTAGTCACTTATTGCCTTAGTAAGATTCTCATGAACTAAGGAATGTATTGTCCATATATGTTTGGAATGATTAGTGGTGGCTGGTACTTTCAGATTTTGTCGGTTGGCTTGAAAATAAACCCTTTGAGAAAGCCATCAATGCTAATAAATTACTCCCATTTATGGATCCTTTGATCCTTCTAGATTTATCTGCATAATTTGATAAATCATATTCACCTAAAAACCGCCTTAATTGCGTCTAGATATTCCCAATTATTGTAGCTAATAATAGCTATGATATAATTACATTATGACTTATTATTGGATCCACTTGGGTGAACCAAGTGAATTTATAACACAAATCTAGTTGCATTTCAATTTTAATTCATTTACAATTAATGAGTTCTATTTTTTATCTATGTCAATCATTGTAATCAGCATGATAGTAATTGCACATGGACGTCCCAAAATAGGGGGTACCTAGCACTACTGAGAGGCCTGCTGACGTCCTGAATAGGGGTGCATTATTATTTGAATTACATATGTTTTTTCTCCCCATTTAATGTATTTTGTCAGCTGTATGACAAAAAATAATCAGGTTGCTGAGAGGCGAATAAAACCACTGTGGTGCTAATATTAAGACTAAAATCTTCCTAATAACAAGCATAGTAGTGCTACTATTGGCTGAAATAATTGTAGTTTAGTTATTAAGGGCTGAATTAACTTGAGTATATTTTAATAACCACTGCCATAATCCATAGCAGATTATAATGATTTAAATTAACTCAACTAATAAATGAGTATGGCCAGGAGATGCCCTAAAGGTATAAAATACTAGCACCTGGCCCTAAAATAGACACATCATCTTTCCATTTAATCATATATTCATCTTATATTATTTTATATTAATTTGATCTTCATATTAAAAAAGTGTTGATAATAACTCAAGTGAACTTGTCATAATTACCAGTGTCTGGAGAGTTCCCGATTAGAGAGGGAAAATATACCCAAAAGGGACCAAAAGAGTAAAGTATTGTTGTTTAGCTTTGTGAGCTTCTGAATGTTTAGTATATACCATAAGACACAAAGCATAATTGAGGATATATCAGTTAAAACTCTTCCCAACTACTAAAACAGGAATATATATATATAAAGCGAGCTAACCCTCAAAATCTTACAGTACCTCTGGTCAAAAGCATTGGCCAACTGAGAACGATGAGTTATACCCCAAGGTTGCTTTGTATGGGGATAATCCAGTGGAAGCATGAGTTCTTTTATTATATTCTAACTGAGCGAGGAAAAAGTCATAAACACAGATACCCTGAGCAGCAGCCACATAGTAGCGCAGGTACTGTTTACGGATCTGGTTGACCCATTCAGTTTGGCTATTAGATTGGGGTGGTATGCGGTGGAGTGGCAGGGCGTAATCTTTAAAATTGATAAGAGCTCATTCCTTAATTTGCACCTCAAACTGGGGCCTGTGGTCGCTGCAATCTTATGTGGGAGGCCAACATTGAGAACTCATGGCGCATATAAATATGAGCAGTTTTCTAAGAAGTAAAAGTGAATGAACAAGAGATGAATAGGGAAAACTTTGTGAAGTGGCCAACAACCACCATCACCACTGTAAACCCATTAAAAGTGGGAAGATTAACTGTAGGAAACCAGCTAGTTGTGTGCTCGCTGGTGTTAAACTTCTGATGGTTCTCAGATGTTTTTAATAATTTAAAGTCAAAAACACTAATAAAAATTTAATGTTTGGGGTTTTATGAATTGTTATTAGGGTAAGCTCGGGAAACAAAAAAATGAACATCCTCATTATCAGACCATTCCATATATAATTGTATTTATGGTTGAGGGAAATAAAACGTTGGCTTGTAAATATCTTGGTAACATCCAAAATATGTAATATGATAAACCATCCTATTGGAGCTCAGGAAATTTGGGTCACTTAGGTGAAACGATTGATGGGATAGTATTGTTAGGCAGAATATACCCATGTAGTAATTATTTGATATAATTCAACCAATCACCCTTTTTTAAAATAATTGCAACTTGAGGGGACCTCTGTCACGCCTATAAAAGGGGTCCCCGCTTAGGTGTTGAAATGTAACTGGTCATGGCTGGGGAGAACCATTCAATGAACATCCCAGAATATGCCTCATGGTTGGAGTAATCTGACTGCTAGATTTTAAATTAGTAGTTCGTTTAGTAGGTGGCAAAAAGTTGCCCCAATTCGCAGGGTTCCATTAATAATTGGCCAGGGTCTTTTGGCCAATATTGTCACTATTTTTATTCAAACTATTATTATTATAAGATCAGACATGTAAATGACTGATCAAATTTGTTAAATAGGGATTATTATCCCCCAAAACAGTCTTTTGCCTAAGTTGAGATGGCAAATGTCTAACATTACACCCCTCAAGAATGTTGGGGGAGAATAGGGCTGTAGGAAGTGGCCATGTACCCAATTAATATTAATTCCTGTAGCTAAAAATTTAAAAGAGACTCGTTTCCTCTTTTTGAGTGATGTTGAACAGTCCCTCTCAAGTTGATCCAAGCTTGCTGTTTCTTGAAGTGATGCGATTATGGTAGTACAAGACCATATCAGACACTTAAAATGAAGGCAGGGGAGCCCAAAACTCATTGGTAGCTTGTCCTTATTAGTGACCATCTTAGCTAGGTTTTACATAGCCTCAGATTGAAGCTGAATGATACGGTGAGCTAATCTTCTCATGGCTTTTTCAGGTTACTCACCACTTGAAGAGACATCCTTAGATAAAAGGACAGGTATCCCTAATTCCCGCCCATAAAAGTCACGGAATAAAGACATCTTTAAGATCCAGTGATAACTTATCCAGTATGCCATAAGAGCACTGGGTAGGTATTGATCCCAGTGAAGAGGATCAGAGGAGGCCATTTTTCTAAAATGGAAACCAAGGTTCCATTTGCTCTTTCCAAAGTCCCATTGGTGGAGGGATAATATGGAGCTGAGAAAAGTTGCTGGGTTCCCAGGGAGTGGCTCTAAATTTTGACTACTTTGGAGGTGAAGTTTTACCATAGCTGCAGAATAGTACTTGTGGACTGCTGTGACAAGTGAAAATGTATTAATGTAAAAAGGTGGCGGTGGCCTCAGCCGTTTGGGCAGGAAGAGCCACGGCTTCCACCCACTTAGTGAAGTGATCAATGCTGACTAAGATAAATCTGCTTCCACCAGTCGTCTGAGGGAGGAGACCTACTAGATCCAAACTGATGGTGTGGAACGGTTGTTGAGGGGCAGTTGATTGATACTGGTATCTAGTCTTGAAACTTGATTGCTTTTTACATGTGAGACTGGCATCCAAGACTTCAACAATGGTTTCCATAATCCCTTCCCAATAGTACCGATCCTTAATTCATTAGTAGGTTTTCTTTTCTCCTCCATGACCTAAGGTGGAGTGAGCTTCAAAATAGCAGGCACACGTTCTGAGGGCCGAAGCTAAGGCAGACACTTTTCCCCCACCTGCTTGTATAATTTCCCACTCTCCACCTTGGTGTTTCATGAGTTCTGGGTTAACATTTTCTGTCTGGGCTCATCCTCATCCTCCCAATCATCAGGGTCAGTAAAAGATCATATAACCTTTCTGTCTCGCTATTATCCAAATGAAGGACTGGAAGCTGAGTTAACCCAACAACATTCATGTGACAGGTTCCAGCACGGTGCTCAATCTTCATGTCATAATGCTGGAGCTTTAGAGCCCATCAAGCTAACCGGCCAGTAGGATCCTTCATGTTCTGTAACCATTTTAGGGAAGCGTGATCAGTAACCAAAGTGAAGGCGTTCCGATATAGAAAAGGACAATAGTGTTTTACAGATAACAAAAGGCAAGGCACTCCTTCTCAGTTACACTGCAATTGCGTTCCACTTTTGACAGCATCTTACTGAAATAGGGTACTGGATGATCTACACTATTTTCATCTAATTGGGCTAAGGTGGCCTCAACGGCATAGTCTGAAGCATAAGTAAACAGGATAAACAGTTTAATGTAATTGGATGCCTCAGGATAGGAAGTTGTTGTAGAAGTTGTTTCTTCATCTCAAAACGGCCTTCTGTTCAGCACCCAAATAGAAAGGAGTGTTCTTAGTCAATAGGAAAACAAGGGGTTTGCTGAGTTGGGAAAACTTAAGGATGAACTGTGGTAACACTTCATCATCCCTAGAAATACCTAAATAAACTAAAGATTTTTAGGGGGAGGAATTTTTTAAAATCGCTTCACCCTTATATTTCATAGGTTAGATTCCCTCTCAAGAAGTGGAGTGTCAATGGAAATCCAATTTCCTTTGGAAGAAGGTACACTTTGATCCCATTTTTTTTGCTTTGATACCTAAGTTAAAGCTAAATTTTAAATTTTTTAAAAATTATAAAATATGACCGCTTAATTGAGCCAAAGCTTACCAATGTTGATGCAATCAATGCCTGCTTCTCCGGCCTGGGGTGGTGGTGCGCTGCCATCTGGCGTCTTTCAGCCGCCACCAAAGCGCTCCCAGGCTGGCTCTTCTAGCCCTCCCAACGCTACCAGGTGTTATATCCCTTCAGGACTTGGCCCACCACCTTGTAAGCTCTCAGGCGGTGCTCTGGAGCCCCTTGGTGATCCCACAGAGCAATTTTTGTTTTAGCCTCCAGGTCAAATATGGGAATCTCTTCCTATATGCAAGCGCAGTCATCATTGAGGTGGCCATGGTGGTTTTCAAAACTTCTGGCTATATTTACATCCACCCCTTTAAGGGGTACTCTGACCTCAGCTTCCGCTCTGAAGCTGATGCAGTGGCAGCAGCCAAGGTGCAATTAATTTATAAAAATTCCTTTGCCCACTGTTCACACCTAACTCCCAGATGAGGCCACTTTGATGGTCCAGTTCGCCGGGTTGCCCTCCTTCCTTTCCCCCAAACGCCTCTGCCACAAGCTCATGGAGGGTTTGACTGTTTACGGTGCAGACTCCATGTTGCAGTTTGTGGTGCCCCATGGGGCGGATTGTCTGGCAGGCCCTCATGCCTTTGCAATGATCTGCCCATTTCATTGCGACACCCACCTCATGATTACCCCCCATGCACCGTGATCAGGTCTGCCCCTGATCATCATTTTTAGGCGCACATTGAAAACAGCCACGTCATCCGCCCCTTGTGTTTTGAGCTCAATCACTCAAAGCACAGGTGCCCTATAGCTTCTGCTTCCACAGCTTCCACGCTCCCCCCTCTAGCACTGCCCTGGAGGCTGCCTCGCCCTAATTTTTCGAATGAGGTGTGATCCTCTCGCCCCCAACCTCAGAAAATTCTGGCATGGCTTCCAAAGCCGCAGCCAATCAAAATTTAAAAATTTTAAAAATTTGGTTGAATTACGGTTCCCTGAGCTGATGACTGAAACAGCTTCAGCTGAGCTGCCATGGTTGACAGCTTGAGGCCAATCAGGTGCTGCCAACCTGCCAGCTATGGTGTCTGGGCCAGCACTAGCTGACTTAGATATTTGAAGTGTTCAAATGGATTGATGATTCAGATTGGGCTTATAATGTTAATCCTGATTTTGCTTTGCTGGAATTCTTCATTGATCCTCCCAATTTGTGCCCCTGCCATTTTCTCCCTAAAAACGGTTTTCCAGATTATAAAAATATAAATAAAGTGCAAGTTGAAGCCGCTGCTGCTCCTACCAACACCCTACTACGCCAGCAGCTCCATGGGGCGATGGAACCCCTGGTTGAGGGTATTCCTATCCCCAATTTCCCCAATGATTTTGAGGAAGATGCAAAACATGAGATTGAGGAGCTCGCTTTTGGTGTGAGCCGCACTTGCATCAATGCAGCAAAAACCTCTCTTTTTGACCCCAACTATCCCCATACCCAAAAGTGCATCAAGTCTTTCACTTTTGTGCCAACTCTCATCACTTTCGCTGAGCATCAACTCGCTCAATACGTTGAGGCGATGGATACTGCTTGCCTCATAAACAAAGAAAACCCGCAGCTATACCCCCTCATGCTTCATGTTGCTGATGCCCCTACCCCTATGTTGTCATCCATGGTCCACCAGCTAAAGCGGGCGCCAGACAAAAGTTTCCCCAAAGCTTCCTCGCCTTCTGATATAGCTTTCTAGGCTGATAACCTACGGGCTATATTAGAAATTTTTTTAATTTATGATAGTCCCTTTGTTTGGCCCATTTGCAAATAAAGATGCGTGGCGGCTCCCCCTTTTTGGTTTATGCACCACTAGTGCTAAAGAAGGTACACTTTGATCCCCCTTCCCTATGTTCTTTTTGGTATTTCTTGTCCCCTGGTTGTCTTGCTTCAGTTAAATAAAAAAGTTACATTTTGAGGTCTTCAACTTAATATTTGACTTATGTAACCATTAAAACTCCTCCTTTAGGTGATTAATAAGTTCGATGAAGGTTCTTGAGAACACTGTGATGTCATAAAGATAAACAATAACACAAGTTAACTTTGGGTACTGCAAAATGTGTTCCATCGCACACTGAAAAGATGCAGATGCATTACACAACCGTTGTTATAATCATGTTGGTTGGAAGAGACCTTCACTACAAATGAGAGCACATTTATCCTGGTCTTCAAGGAAAAGTTCATTTGCTAATAGCTGCTAGCCAAGTCCATGGCGGAAAAGAAGTTAGAGCCAGAGAATTTGGCCAGGGCAACGTCAATGTGGGAGGTAGGATAGTTATCCTTTTTCATAAGGTTATTTAACTTGCAGTAGTCCATGACTATCTGATGAACTCCCTTTTTTTTATTTAGCAGCTGGGGGGAGACCATGGGCTTTGTGAAGGAACTATTAACCCCGCGTCTAGTAATTGCTGGAGCTCCGTCTCATCTCCTGTTCTTACACCTTTTTTACAGTAAGGTTTTGACCTAATAGGACGGGCATCACCCACATTGATAGAGTAGCACCAGCTCTTCATGTAGCATAGTCATTATCTGATTAGGAGAATATGTTGCTACTTAAGTCTATTAAAGTATGAACTTTTCCAGCTTATCTGGGGTCAACTCATCTGAAATATAAACATTGAGCAGGGTACACATCAGGTTATCCATGGGCAATCCTAAATCCGCCATAGAGACAATGGAGTGGGTACGTTCAATGTCATCTTTATAATTAGGAAGCCTCTGCCAATCTCCTGGTGTTTTCATATAACCATGTTTTTCCAGTGAGGTTTCCCAGAAAAAAGGTAAAAGACCTCTGGTAGGCTAGGTCTAGTATTCCAGGCAGTACCCGAGGCTCCAAAGGGCTAAAGCCCTCAAGACTTAAAGCATGAAACAAGCAGTGGTGTGGGATTTGGAGCGTGATTTTAGTGTCAACCACTCAGTGTTCACCAAGTTTAATCAAGACCTCGTCTGCAGCATAGAAAGGGATGCAGCCCTCGCATCCACTGAATTAATCAATTTCTTTTTGTTGCGCCAAGAGGTGGAATAAGGTAAAGTCTTAGTTGAAAAAAGGGGTATTTGACCAGGAAAGAGTATTTGTGCTTGATTAGTTCTTTATTGGATAAGACTAAAAGGACTTCATAGTTAAATAATGAGATGAAAACTTGCTTCATATTGATTATTCCCTCATACTTAATCATAGATTGGGTACCAATGAGCATACATATGCGTTGTTGTCCAAAGCCACAGCAGGGGACGATAAGATAAGCTTTCCAATCCAAATGGGAAGGAAAGAATATGCCCCAATAGCCCAGGTATTGTTTGAGCATGCATTTTCCAAATTCTTGCGTTTACTCTAAGTCAGGCGCTATCTTTATCTTTTGATAAGCTTAGTTAGATTACGTTAACTGGGGAACCAGTGTCCAGAATAGCTATTATTCGGACTTTTTGAATGACCACTTCAACTTTAGTGAGTGTTCTTTAGATTTAGGCGACAAATCTAAGACCTTCTTAAGCTGGAAGGTAGAGGTTACTTTTTGAGAAGTCATGGGGTATTTATCCAAAATGATTTTCATGAGATGGACCCGCTGAAGAGGTCGCATTAATCCAGCTAATAAATGATCTCCATCACTGGCAGTTACAATAACTTTTGGAAACCCTAGAATATGTCTGAGGTACGTTTCCTCAGGTATTGTGTTTTCATCTAACCACCAGCGTTCAAATGATCAGGAACCTCTACTTCCGCAGGGGCTCTTAATATATAGTAACCAAAGTCAATGTAACCCCCTCAGATTCATCCCCAAGGGTATTCTCAACCATTGGAAAGGCTTCAAACAAGGTAGAGGATACGACCACAAGAGGTGGGATAATTATCCTCTAATCATACGTCCTTCCAGCATGCCCTTTACAGTAACAGGGTTACCCTTGGGGCGCGCAACTACCAGCTTAGATGGAAGAGAAAGCACAGCAACTTTGGTGTGCGTGTGTAGGAGCATGGTATTAACTACTTTACAGGTCTCCAATTTACATGAGGGCGTTATATCTTTGTAAGTCGCACTGAGGAAGCAGGTTTCGCATGGAAGATAGGCACAGGTGGGCTCACTCCCAACTGTTCCACAAGCGGAAGCTCATCAATGGTTAGAGCTGAAGGTTTCACCTCATCTTCATTTGATGTGGCACATACTTGTAATTTGGCCACATCTAACAGAGCCTCTTTTATGTCACGGATGTTTTTGTAGTGACGTTTTACTGAGATGATATGCTTGGCTAGAGAAGATTGAGAGGGTAACTCAGTTATCATGGCTGCGATAGCATCATCCAGGGTTAGCATGTTAGACCTGGACAACCTTTGCGCAGTGAGGTAATATTGCTCAGCAAAGGCAGTGGTTAGTTCACCCTCATACATACTAAGGCGCATAAAGGCCTGTTTATCCCTGTTTAGACTCTAATTTGATCTGAATTGAGCCAAAAGAGCCTCCTTCACCTCAACCAGGTGTAAAAAGAGTTCAGGTAAGGAACTATCATCTCTTCTGCTATGCGACTTAAGGAAGGATATATTGAACTTTTTGCTTATCCGTTGTTCCATACATGGTAGCTTCATAAACATACAAAAAAGAAGCAATTCTCCCTTCACCAGGGGTACATTTCTCTTTAAAAGGGGGTTTGAATGGGCAATGCTCAAGCTCTTTGAGATGGGATAGAACGCTTGCTAGATGCTTTTCCTGGGCAACTAAACGTTATTCTTGTTAAAGAGGAGGATTGGAGGGTTAATCACGTTTAAAGCCTCCATTTTAAACGATTTTTGGTAGTTTACAGGGTAGGCCCATGTAGTAAACACCACTTTTTTAAGAAACCAGCCAGTTGTGTGCTCGCTGATAAATCACCGCTGGTTTCCAGGGTGGTTTTATTAATTTAAAGTTGAAATAACTAATAAAAAAGTTGGGGTTTTTGAATTTTTATTAGGTAAGCGCAGAAAGTAAAAAAATGAACCCCCTCGATATTGGACCATTTGTATTTAAATTTTATTGAGGGTTGAGGGAAATAGGGTGTTAGGCGTTAGAAATAGCTTGGTAACATTTGAAATAGATAATATGATAAATCATTCTATCAGAGCTTAGGAATTGGGTCACTTAGGTGAAATGACTGATGGGATGTTATTGTTAGGCAGAACGTACCCATGTGGTAATGATTTATATATTTTAACCAATCACCATTTGCTAAAATAATTGCGTCTTGGGGACCTCCGCCATGCCTATAAAAGGGGGTCCCCGCTTAGGTATTGAAATGGAACTGGCCACGGATGAGGAAAAATTTTGATGGGTGCCCCAGAATATGCTGCGTGGTTGGAGTAATCTGATTGTTAGATTTTGAATTAATAGCCCATTTAGTAGGTGTCAAACTGTTGCCCCAATTCGTGTGGTTCCACTGAGAATTGGCAAGGGTCTTTTGGCTGATATTGTCACTATTTTTGTTCAAACTAATATTATTATGAGATTGGACATGTAATTGCCCAATTGTATTTGTTAGATCGGAATTACTATTCCCCAAAACATCCTTTTTCCTAATTTGAGATGACAATTGTCCAACATTAACAATAAAGTCCACAGACACTTATGTTATGGACTCTCTGCCTGTTGTAAGGGATGTAGAAGGCCATTCAACCACACTGATCTGACTTGTCCTCGCACAAGTTATGAAACCTGAAATTTATGCCAGAACATCTTTTGACAAGCCCGCACAATTTTAGGTACACTTGATTAAGTTGAGGCACTTCTTATTTCCTTGAAGTCTGACCGTGGGAGGATTGTGGTAAGCCTGAGTTACTTTGAGTCAAAGAAGGGGAAAACCCCAAACCATCAACCAAAATTGAATGAGACCCTCAGCCAGTGAATACAAAAGAATGTTTTGACGTAGGGAAGGACAATCGTTCCAAAAGGTCCACCCCTTCTGCACAGGCCATTTGCGCTGCCAAAACTTGGGAGATTAGGGGTGCATCTGGAACTAAGTCCACTGCCAAAACCACGTGAGGGACAATGGATAAGATTTAGGTGAGATTGATGACAGTGACCAGATCTGCCTCATCTAAGTCTATAGGGCAATGTGCAAGGTTACAACTTAAGAAGTCATAAAGATCATTAACGCTTCTTTCAAAAACTCATATTTGAAGTTAAAGCTGCACAAATTCTGATAGGTTTGAGATTGCTGGTATGCTAACTTCTGTGGTTTGTGGAAATAAATGAGGTCTTGATGATCCTTTTGCTTTGTTAACTTGTGCTAAGTTCCCTGAAAAAGATACCGCTAGTGGTTGGGCCCACGCCATGTCTGCCAGATCCTTATCATAGATGGCCCAGGACTGTTCAGTAGGAGAAAACTTGTGGGAAAAGTAGGTGATGGGGTGTTCCAACCCCTTGTGCTCCTGAAGCAATACATCCCCCACCGCAACAGATGACGCATTGCATGCTAAGACATAGGGCTTAGAAGGGTCATCATGTTTTAGGATGGGGGGACAAAAACACCTCTTTGATTGACTCAAATACCAGCTGGCACTCAAGCATCCAACGAAAGGGGACATTCTTACCCGTGAGTGGATAAAGTGAGATGGCTAACCGGGATAGGGCAGGGGAGAACATTTTTTAAGAAAATTATAGTCCAAAGAAGCTTCTCAATTGCTTTAGGGTCATCAGAGTTGGCCACTCGTGGATGGCGTCCAACTTTTTTTGGGGGGGAATGGCGTACCCATCCTTTAAGATGATATTGCCCAAGAATTTACCTCCTCCTAATAAAACTTGCATTTTGAAGGCTTGACTAACAAGCCCGCCTTATGGAAGGCCGCTAAAACTGCTTCCAAGTCCTTTACATGTTGTTCTGGAGTCTGGGAGCATACCAAGATATTATCAATATAAGTGACCGCGCAGGTGAACTTGAGATCACCCAGCAGACTATCATTCATCCTCTGGAACATGGCTGGTGCACTTTTTAGCCCAAACGGCATTATTAAAACTGGAAAATGCCCCATTTTTGTTTGGATTGCAGTAAACCATTCCTGATCTTCCATCACCCGATTTCTGATTAAAGCATTGATAAGATCAAGTTTTGAGAACACCTGCAATTTGGCAATCACTTGCCCGATCATCTGTTCCAAAGCAGAGGGTAGGGAGTGTGGACTGTAAATTTTATTAAGGTTACCATAATCCATGAAGGGACAAAGGGAACCATTGATCTTCTTGGCAAAAATGATGGGAGGGGCAACCTGGAATTTTTCTAAAAAAATTCAACCCTTCTGAAGCATTTCGTCCAACCATGCGTTGAGGGAAACTTCCTCCTCCGCTATATGAAGGCACAGTGGGCAGTTTATGTTAACCACCTGTGCCATTGTCCAAAAACCCAAGTTAAATTTTGTATGAGGGGGAAGGTGATCAGCCTTGGTAGAGTCAAATATGCTCTGGTATCCCATCAACTCAATGGGAAAATCTGGCGGGAGACTAATGGTGGAACCAAGGGTTGTAATTGAACTTTGGCCAGAAGCTTTAGTGAGGGTATCCTAATAATGGTGCCACGTTTCCAATATGACTGGATGATAAGCCCTAAGTCAATATGGTGAAATGGATAGATTCCATCGAGTTGTTATGAGTATGATTAATTGAGCGCTTCAAAATGGGGCGATATTGGATCATTGGGAAACTGGCCAAATTGGGCAATCAGAAATTAACAAATGAAGAATTTGAGGAACCAATGAGATATGGTGAAGTTAGTTACTAAGCCATGAAAGCAGTACCATCCAAAGTTGCTACCATACAAGTGGGATGAGATGATCAAGGAAGAGAGGTTGTAAGTAGTTTTAGAGAAAAGCGGAAACAGCACGAAGCAGCTGTATTAAAGTATTTTATTTAACCAAGGTAAGCCAACCAGGGGACGGACATTACTGAACTAAAACTAAAAATCATAATAAAAAAATAACGATTCAAACAAAATGCCCAAAATGGATGGATCAATTGAATCATACCTAACAAAATATCCAACCAGGTGGGCAGCGGATACTGCTATCCCTCCATGGTAAATGGGGAGGGGGGATTGGGGGGCTCATCTTAAGCCGCATCCATCTCATTCCAGATTAGGGTGCGTGTTAAGGAAGATAGTAAGAGTGTGGGGACATCAGCGGCATGGGGTTTGATATCCTTGATGACTGGAACTTCCAAATAGTTGCCAGCCATCATAATGCCTATAATGTATTAGGCCAAAGCATCTTCAGCTTTGAGGCGGGCGTCTGGGAATTTAATGAATATGGCAATGTTGGTTTGGGTAATTTTTGCTTTCAGATTCCATGCTACTGTTACCACGTTCTAAATGGCTTCAGTGACGTTTTTGTGTAAAGTTTTCATGTTGATCTTACTTTGTGCAGTAAGATTTTTGGGGATGATGATAGGTGGAATTTCTCCTGCGAGCGCAGCCACATATTTGGCAGAAGCTTTGCGGAGCAGATGGCAATCTGGTGTGGCGGCTGCTTCTACTGCAAGCTGGTGGTCGCTGTAGAACAGTTTGGCATTAGGTTGTGGGGCATATTTCTGAGGCGGGAATTTTGCATCCCATTATGCATTATAGAGCTGCTTGACTTGCAGCATTGGTTCTTCAATGACATTACCTGATTCATCAATTTCATCCAATAATTCCCATGGGTTTTGGTTGAATTGGATTGGGGAATCAGTGTATGGTTGAGGTTTGTTCGATTCATTTGCAGATGTATGGGATTGAACTGAGATCCAATTTGATGTTTGATTGGATGATTTATTTATGGCATTGGGGCAAGATGGACACTGATTGGTGGCTGCAGGTGCAGCTGCAGCATCAGGCATTGGAGGAGGGGAAGGTAGGATTGTACCTTATGTCAGAGTTGGTGTGGGGTGGTTGGCAGATTGGTGGGCGTTGGGCAAACTTTCAGCGTCAGTGGAAGTTTCTGAGTATGGGCATTTGTGTTTCGAGCAGTCTAACTCAAAACAGGATGGACAAATTGTACATCTGCCCTCAACGCGGGCCCAGAACGGATGGTCAGGGGCATATGGGATGGTAACAAGGGGGAATTGCTAAAGAAATTTTTGTAAATTCAGGGCTGATTGTGGCATATGCCTGAGGCCCATTGAGGCGTGTGGCACCATTTGGGCCACAAATTGTAAGATAGGGTTGGTGCTGTAGGCTGCCAAACCTTCCATCAACTCCTGGTGGAGCACTTCAGGGGGAGGTGGGTGGGCAAACCAAAGAACTGATTACCAAGGTGGTGTCCATTGGGAGCCAGGTCTGAGTTGTTGGAAGGGGAATATTATTAAATACTAATGGCACCGTTGCTGCAGTGGCTGCATCGGCTTCACAGGGGAAGCCAAGATCAAAGTACCCCTTATAGGGGTGGAAGTCAATTAAACAGGATGGTGTCATTACCGCCTGAGCCATTTTGACAATGGCTTGGTCATCGTAGGGTAAGAATTTCCCATATTTGACCCTAAGGCCAAAATGCATTTTACTCCAGGGGAGTACCAGGGGGAAGCGGGGCACTGCTTGGGTTTGTGTGAGATGGGCATCAAAATCCTTGGGAGGAACGAATCATCCCAAGGGTTTTGAATGAATGGGTGAGCCAGTCTGAGCGCGTTTTCCTGTCAGACAGAAAATGGAGGGGGGAGTTTTGCCACTGCCCCACGCTGGGACAGTTGGCAGTGGATCTGACAACATTGGAATAAGACTTTGGTTGTGATTAAGTGTTTGCTTTTAAATAACTGAATAGTTTACTCAGAAATTTACGCCAAGCATAGAGAGAGTTTGCAGCTGTATTAAAGTATATTAAATAAAGGAAGTAGTGGAAGCAAGTGCTCCATATTTATTTTAAAAAGGTATTCTGTTCTTTTGAGGACAACAATCATCATATTGTTGGTCTTAAATTGCTCAGTGGGTTGAACCCTGTGCAAAACCCATCAGCGTATCTCTTGATAACTGCCAATTTTATAACAGTGGTGCTCACTACAGGGGCCCATTTATCAATCACATAGACTAATAAGCGCTCCTCAGTTGCTAGTCATGTTGTATCCGGCTTGCTTTACTAAGGAATAATCTCAACACACTGAAACTTTTGAATATACAGAACTCAAAATTGCCCTAGACGCTGTGCTCAATTGGAAAAAAGAATTTCTACAAGAATGTTGTATTGACAAGCAGCCTCTGTTTGACCGCGATGAGAACATCCATGGGTTTTTTAAACGATTTGAGTTTGCAGTAGAAGGAGCATCAGATCGGCATAAAGCCAAACTAATAATGTCCACTTTGGATGTTGGAAGCGCCAACATAGTTACTTGCTATCTTCCAAACAGTTCCGTTACATATCAAGAAGTGAAGGATACTGTGCTGTAATTGTTTGGAGGAACTTCAAAAATGGCACAACAGAAGGCTAAGTTTTTAGCCATTTGGTTTCAGCATAAAGAGACCCTCACTGCGTTTGCTGATCGATTCTCAGCAGAATCCCATGTGTTAATTGGGGCAGAAGCTTTACCTGAATGTGACATAAAAATAGCATCGATCTCTGCTGTGAAACCATACCAAGAGCTTTTTAATGCTTTGGCTCCATATTTAGAGGTTGACGTACCCTTTCTTAAACTTGTTCAAATTCCATGCCGGCTATCTGCTACCTTCCCTCCACCCAGTATAGAGTGGAACACTATTGCCTCCGGTGCTAGCCTTAATTACAGAGGAATCATCCCTCCCTGTTCAGCGCCCAGTTGGCATTCCCTGGCCTATTATCACCAGTCTCGTTTTTAACCAAGTTTCCATCAGCATTTCACCTCCCAGGATGGGCCTGGCTACACTGTTTGATACCAGTCCAACTTTTTTGGGTGGCCCATTTATAACACTCATGAACATAGGTCTCATAAGGTTAATTGCTTTTTGTGCAGTCGCCCTTGGCACCTGGCTAGGAGTTGTCATAATCATCAGGTTCAGTACCTATTGTGGGAGCAGTATAATCAGGGAAAAGTCAGAGCGGAGTAGAGATGGGACTCTCTACCTCCACTATTCCGACTCAAAACGTCCCAACTGAACCTATTTCTACACAGCTAGTGGATGTTTCTCAGTATGATGATGCTTTTCTATACCAGCAGCCAATTGGAGGAGTTAATGTGCTGACACAAACGCAGTTCATGGATACAGAAGAAGCAGGCTCCCAGGAGCACCCAAAAGCATATGCTTGCCAATTGTTTGATTACCTTCCTACCAATGAACCAGATCTGTTAGCTGATTTAATTCTCTTAAAAAGGGTAAACCTGGCCCTCACTGTGGACGCTATTGTTAAAGAATTTCCTACAGTGGGGAAGGGTATTATGAGCCTCCTTGGAAAAAGAGATCAGTTAAATTTCCATGCTTTAAAACAATCAGATGCATCTTACTCTGAGTGTACCTACTGTAACATTGTTGTAGCAAAAACCCGAGTTTGCACAATAATTTGATACAGGTGCCCAAATCAACATAGTGTCCTCAAATCTGGTGTCCAAGTTAGCATTAAAGCCTGATGTAGAGCACCGTATGGTGTATGGGACTGCAGGCGCAGAAAACACAGTCTTGGAAGATGCATACAGTGCACTATCTTTGCAGTTTGGATTAATTATTATTTTATCCCAAGCTTTAGTATTACCAAACAATAATTATGACCTGTTAATCAATACCGCTTTTATGCGTCACTTTGGAGATGTTGTTGATATGACAGCAGAGTCATTCCAAATTTTGGGGCAGCGGATCCCAATCTGCTTCACTTCCAGCAGAATGCCAAAGGATCCTGTACACATGAGTCATGTCAATCTTGCATATGGTGATGGGGTGGTTTCAGTTCGCTATCATTGATTAAAAGGCAAGACCCAGGTCCTTCCTAACCAAATTTTATGAATATCAAGGGCTACCGCTTAGAGCTGCTGGCTCTATATCTATTCCCTCCGGACACCAAGCAATAATAAGCACTGAGTTAAAGTGGAGGTTCCTGACAGGCTATATGTGGAGGTCATTGGGCCCTACCAATAATCACGGCTTGAGCCCCACGTGGCCCTGGCATTATACTTCCAGGGCATGGAGAGATCAAAGTCTTGGTAGCAAATCTTCAGGATAAACAAATGCAACTCCACTTGCACCAAGTAGTTGCATTCCTCCATTTCATTCCAGTTGAGGAGGTCCTTAAAAATTCATGAGTTTGGTTCACTGGATGAGTTTGGTCTGCCCATCAAAACACAGACTAAAATAATGGCAGTTGTATCGCGTGAAAATTTAATGGGTTAACAGAAGATCAGAAGGATCAAGCGGAAGCTTTATTTCAAAAATACAAAGAGATCTTTGCTGTTGATCATGATTTGGGTTGCGCCCAAGGAGTGATCCATCGTGTGGACACTGGAGATCATTCCCCTATCAGATCTTGACCAATCAGCTGATCTAGAGCAGCGGAAGAAGTTGTCACAGCAGAAATCGATAAACTGTTGGATCAGGGAAGCTTGAACCGTTGAAGAGCCCATGGGATTCCCCTGTCCTAATTGTCAAAAAAAAAGGATGGTACTAACCGGGTAGTAATAGACTACTGCAAGCTCAACAGCATTACAAAAAAGGACTCATATCCCTTGCCACAGATTGATGATGCGTTGGACCGTTGAGGGGGAGCTCTTTACTTCTCTGCAATGGATTTAATATCTGACCATTAACAGATCGAGTTACCTGTGGCGCAACAGGAGAAATGCGCCAATATCACATCAAAAGGGCTTTTACAACTAGCACGTATGCCCCTAAGGGCTGTGTAATTCCCAGGCTATTTTCCAACTGGCGATGGATACTATTCTGGGGGACCTAAAGCTGTCATGTGTCCTTGTATACCTTGATGACATTAACGTTTCTCCCGCATGTTTTCTGAGCACCTTAGTCATATGTAAGAGGTATTCCGCTAGTTGTCTGAGGCCAATATCAAGATCAAGCCCCGGAAATACCACTTTTTCAAGGATCAGCTAGAGTACCTTGGGTTTGTAGTTGATGCAACAGGGCTTAGGCCTCAACCAGCTAAGGTGGAGGCCATTTGGAAGATGACTACACCAAGCAGTAAATGAGATATACAAGTATCTTAGGGATGGTATGGCTACTATCACCACTTCATACCTAACTTTAGTTATTTGATGAAAATTGTAAGAGTTAATAAAAGGGATGTCACATTTTTATGGATGTAACACTGTCAACGCTCCTTTGATACTCTTCAAACAGAGTTGATTGAGGCGCCAGTGCTACGTTACCCAAATTTCAAGAAGAAATTTATTGTATAGAAGCATGCATCTCTTACCGCTGTGGGGGCAGTTCTGTCTCAAAAAATGATTATGGGGAGGAACACCCAGTGGCATATTGCAGTTAAAGTCTGAATAGCCATGAACAAAATTATACTGTGACCAAGCGGGAGTGCTTGGCAGTGATTTACGCTTATAAGCAATTCTGAGTATATTTTTATGGTGTAAAATTTTTAGTTGTCTAGAACACGCCTCGTTACACTGGCTGAAGAACCTTAAGGAGCCTGAGGGACGGCTAGAATGATGGGCCCTTAAACTGCAGGATTACAACTTTGATATCCTTCACCGACCAGGAGCGAAACACCAGAATGCTGATTGTTTGTTGAGGCTACCAACTATTGCTGTTATAGTGGACTTGAGCAATATTATGTATAACAAGATGCTCAGCGAAAAGTACGATGATGATCCACCCCAAGTCATCATTGAATGAAATGTGAGCCAATACATTCCAGCAGAATGGTGAGTTGTATAAGCGGATTAATGATTCCACGGTGAATTTTCCATGACCCTCAATGCGGCCCAACATTATCATGAGCACACATATGGCAGTTGGGCATGGTGGTGCGTGAAAGACAATGGAATTATTATGACGTTGGTATTACTGGGAAAGCATGAACTTTGATGTGCTAATACTATCTCCTCCTGTCACTAGTGCCAAGTGGAGAAACTGTTTCACCAGAAAGCCTCATATCAGTTAGTAAAGCCGCACTTTGCTTACCATCTAGTACTAAAAAAAAGCCGCACTTTGCTTGGCATACAGTTTCCCTTGATGTCATCATCCCTCTGCCAACTGGAGCTAACCGGTCCAAGTATATCCTGGTGACAATTGACCACTTGACCAGGTGGGTTGAGGCATGGGCCATTCAAGATCTGGGCGTGGTTACTGTGGCTAAGTTTGTAATGGAATGCATCATTCAGCATCACGGCTGCCCGCAGTTTATCCTTACCAACAATGACACTAATTTCACCTCTCATATACTTCTTAAACTCAACGAAATGATGGCCATCCTTAGGGTTCTAACAACTCCATATCACCCTGAGTCCAACAGAATGGTTGAACAGGTTAATAAACCCTGGTGAAAATTCTCCAAAAGTTGGTTACTGATGGGCCCTCTGACTGGAGTACCCTCCTTTCTACCACGGTGTTTGCCTACAACATTAGTTACCATTCTTCCATGAGGAAAAGCTTATTCCAATTGCTTTATTGATGGCACCCCGCTCTACCCGCACTTCTGTATGCCTGTGTAGAGGACACTGGCGGAATGGACCTGCAACGCTATTTGACCATCCTAATGAATACGCTGATTAATTTACAAACTGAGCTGTACTTATTCAGCTTAGCAAGAAAATCTAAATCCATGCTGCTGATCAGATAGGAGAAGTGGCTGTCATGAAAATGATAGAAGAAGTTTAGACCGTCCTGCCAGTCGGGATGCATAAGCACCCAAAAAGCAAGCCAGAATGCCAGAGTCATTGCTGACTGAATGACTTTTTATAGAGCTGGGCATTTGGAAACAACGAATTGTTGGTGCAGCAAAATGGTAAGTATGATCTTAATGACAAACCACACTGAACCCACTCCCAACCCAGGAGGTCTTGCTGCAGGGGGTGGGATAACTGAGATATTCTTGATGAGGTCCTCAGCATAGGGGGTCATTTCAACTGGGGAGGCAAGTAGACGGATTCTCTTTTGCTATTGGTGAACATAAAGCCACAAGATTCCCGTGTACTGTTGCCAGAAGTTCATGATAATGGGGTTGTAGAGCCAAAAATATTAGACTTGCTAAATCCAATTGATGATGGAGGGGGCCATAGTGACCATAAGTACTGGTAGAGCCCATCCGGTATATGGACTGACAGGCCACCAGGGAAACGCATCAGGGATGCGGTCAGAAGAGATAATGAAAATTGTTTGGTTTTTTGGCAAAATTTTTATTGAAGGAAAAGGAAGAAAATCGGCCAACAATTTTCTCAGTGCTATGCAACTGATTAAATAGTGGTTGATTGGGGTAGTGACAAGTCAGGATTGGGTCTTACAATTTTGACCTGACCAGCAAATTGTTCGGGAATGGGCGGGTTTATTCCTTGAGAACTGACATCATAAAATTTGGCGGTGGGCTGAGTCACTGTCAGTTTGACTTCGAACATCCAAACTGAGTCTTGGTTACATTTCCAATGGTTGGCATGATGGCGTTTGGCCCGATGAGCAATGGGAATCCCCCAAGGCCACCCCACATAGGGGTGGGTCCATTTGGTTGGGAACAGGTTGGGACGCCCAACCCACCCGCGCTCAGTCACTAGGCCATTCATTCAGTCAGTGGCATCACATTGGCTGCAACGCCCAAATTGCCAACTGGGACTTTGAACCCTTGTTGGTGGCACCCGATGTTTTGCCTGACCATCAAGGATGATCCTCAATGACTTTGGTAGAAGGGTGCTTTGTTCAATTGGCATATTGGTCAAATTGGAACCATTAGGCATTCTGACTGATACCTCAGTCTTCATGCCTTCCCGGTCATTTGAGATTTGGGCATTGGCTAGATTGCCACTCAAATTAGGTCTGGCCAATTTCAATTCGACAATTTCAGTGCAGATTTCACTAATTCCCCATAACAGTTCTGCCGAGGTGAGTGTGGGTAATGGGGGCTGGATCTGAAGTGGAAGAGCTGTTACCCATCGCTCATCTACTACATGAGCAAGATCGCCCTAAGTAATGAGAGGTGCTGACATCCTCTTTGGTGTCTTTTTACTCAGGAATGGGAAGATGGCCTGATTAACACCCAGGGGTTGTTCCCTGGGACTTACAGTGGCCTTGCATTGTTCAAAGATGGCGATATGGTCCTATTCCATGATCAACATGGGTTTGGCCAGAATCAAAAGCTGGTCAGTATCTGGATCAGGCCATTCAAAGTCATTGAGAAGACAGGTGTAGATGCATATACTATCAAGGACCCTGCATGCGGTTGGATCATCAACCAAGTGCATGTGAAGTTCCTCTGGGCGTATAAGCAATAGGAGCCTTATTGTCCAGTCAAGGGGAGATAATGTCATAATTGCAATATGACTGGACAATAAGCCCTAAGTTGATATGGTGGAACGGATAGAATCCGCCAAGTTATTACGAGTATGATTGATTGAGCGCTTCAAAATGAGGCGATATTGGATCATTGGGAAACTGGCCAAATTGGGCAATCAGAAATAAATGAATGAAGAGTTGAAGGAACCAATGAGATACAGTGAAGTGAATTACTAAGCCATGAAAGTGGTAACATCTGAAGTTGCTACCATACAAGCTGGATGAGATAATTAAGGAAGAGGGTATTAGTAGTTTTAGAGAAAAGTGGAAACAGCACAAAGCAGCTGTATTAAGAAAATATTTGAGTTGGGTCAACCTTGGGACAGATATACCACACTGAGATTATTCTAGCCAGTACAGGTTTTGAACTCAAAATCTTCACTAGGGTAGAAGCAGTTTTACCTGCCAGGCTACCCACCCTCAGCTGTATTATAGTATATATTAAATAAAGGAAGTAGTGGGAGCAAGTGCTCCATATTTATTTAAAAAGTTTTATTCTGTTGTTTTGAGGACAACAATCATCATGTTGTTGGTCCTAAAATGCTCAGTGGGTTGAACCCTATACAAAACCCATCAGTGTATCTCTTGATACCACCAATCTTATAACAAAAGGAAACTCACCCTCAGTCTGTCCATTAGAGAATGACAATATATTAGACTTGAGGTGAATATTAATATGCTGCTGATGCCACCAAACTCACTTAAAATTACTGGAAACACCATATTTAGAATTGCAGAAAATTGACCGCAAAAGCTAAATTGGTGAACTGAAAAAGGAACTGGGCGTTATACTTTGTACAAGGGCGGGGAGGCCAATGAAGCAACCATCACTGTAGGACCCAAGTACAGGTCAAGGTCCAGCTGGTGAGCCAGCTCTACGCTCATAAAGCTACTTGCCGCCTAAGTGTCAACCAAGGCCTTGAAAGGCACATGGTGTGATCTGATACTATTTTCATTTGTAATATAAAGCAGGCGGAGTTCTCTTTATTAGCAGCTATGGTTGTGTCTGTAGATAAAGGAAAGATTGAAATAGGATTAGGGGGAAAACACAAGGTTTATGACAGGGGCAGCCACTTCATAAATCAGAATGCCAGAATATAGTAGCACTAGCATGGGCCACAGCGACTTTTGGAATCGATTTAAATACTGATTTGGAGCTGGGATTCGACACCAAGGCCACCTCAGGGGCTCCTAGCATGAAAATACCATTTTGGAGGGTAGGCTGAGTAATAACTTGAGACACTAAGCTATTGTGGCAATGTAGAACTTCTTCACAATCTTATTAATCTGAAAGAAAATGACCACTGCTGCACCTGTCTCAATGAGAAGGGCGAAAAATGGTTAAAAATAATGGATGGTTGATTATGTCATGGAAACAGCAAGTTAATTTTAGACTGGCCTGCCAGTTTAGGTGTCAAAACACCCAAATGGTGAGCCCAAATGCCAGATGTAGTGCTGCATAAATGACTGCTATTAGAATGAGAACAAATTATGGCAATGAGCGACCATGGGCCATATATTTAAATATAAACCTAGCAACAAACCAGACAAACATGACCCCGGGTCCCATGGGTTTTTAAAAATAATTGATTCTGGAAGGGTGGTTTGAATTTCGTTATAATAAAAACTGGATTTGCGAAATGGATTTTTATTGGAAATGTAAAAGTAGAAAAAAAAACTGTCAATTTTCTCAGTGTGCTATTACTGCTTAAATAAACTATTGCTTTTAGGGAATATCTTGGAAAATCTTGGTATGTGGCCCCAAGAATTGACCTAACCTGACAAACTTTGAGTGAGAGGGTAAGGAGAGTGAACCTAATTATAATCAACATTGAAAGAGTCAGCGTGGGCAAAGTCACTGCTGATTTGGCCTTGGCTGCCTGAATTGTGGCTTTGCCTTTTTTAAATGGTTAGCGTGATGGCATCTTGCCCAACGGGCAATGGAAAACCTCCTAGGGCCACCCCACATAGGGGAAGTCCCAAGAGGTTATGAATGAGTTCAGGGTACCCAACCCACCTGCACCCAGTCACTTTGGTATTCATTCAGCCAAGAGAGTTTATCAACAATGATTCTGATATGAGTGGGGAGGGCTTTGAGCTGGAGGCAACTTTCAATGACAACCCAATGTCATCAGAAAGTTTTGTCAAATATCTTCCATAGGGCACACTCATCTTAAAGGGTACAATCCTGTTTGTCAGGATTTTTCTATGTTCTCTTGGTTCTGAAAATTCTAATCCATCAATCCCCTAGCACTATAGGTAGGTGAGTGTAATCTATCTAAATTTATCAAGGTTAATAAGATTGATCAGTCTAATCCAGATCAAGGTATATTTGATTTGATCTCTCAATAATTAATTAGATCAGACAGATCCCAAACCATTACAAAACCTATAAAGATTACATCCTTCCAATAATAAAGATTAGGTCAAATTATAACCTGTTTTTACCTTAATTTATCGCTTTTTGGAGAATCCACTTAAGTAACTTTGAGAGAAAACCTGCTCCAAGGGAAGTGTAATACAAAACCTCCAGACCGTTGGTCTTTGTTTCCAAAGTGTTTTTGGCAGTTTTTGAATTGATGACACCCTTTTCCAATTACCTGATGCCATTGGGGATTTTTGCTGAGGATTTGATATTGGGCACATTCTTTGGCAGGTGCATGCCCGTTGGGCTCTGTTTCTGATGTCTTTGAAGCTGGTTTCAAAACAACAACATCATTTTCCAATGGCTCTGTGCTGCTGGCGAGTGTGACTGAGGATTTGAACCTTGATAATTTAAATCCTAAATGTGTGTGCCCGTCGGGCTTCATTGCCATGGGTTTAAGGTTTTCAGATATTTCTAGCGCAATTTTCTTCAATTCGCCATACTCATTTGGCAGAAGAAATTTTAGGTACAGACGGTGAATCATCAGAGGGCTGGCTGTTACCTAACGCTCATCTACCACATGGGCGAGATAACCCAGTGTGACAATAAGGATAGCTTCCCTCTTACTAGTCTTCTTAGTGGGAAATGGGAACACCTCCCAGTATAGGCAGAGGGGATGTTCCCCAGACTTACACAGTACGCTAAAAATCTGATGGAAGGTATTCTTCCACTACAAAGGGTCATGTTTAGCCATCAAGCAGAGGATGGCTTTAATTGTTCCATTTGCTTGTTCCACAGCTCTGTTGGTAGCAGGATGGTAAGGAGATATGAAAGAGTGATAGGTGCCCATCAGAGAATTAAGATCAGAGATCACTTGGGATTTGAAATTAGTACCGTCATCAGATAGAAGTGCCTTTGGACTGCCATGACAAGTAAAGATCTTTTGAAACGAAAAATGCGGTCACTTTAGAGGTGGGCGAGGCAATGGAAATGACATGGCAGGAATGCGGCAGATAAAGTTTATACTAGCCTGCCAGTTAGATTACAAGAGCACTCAGAAGCCCAGCCAGAATGCTTGAGGAATGGTGCTTGTATGATGTTTAGATGGGCCAGGAGGTAGGTGAATAATGAGCGCCAATGGGACACAAAAGTGAGAAGCAACCTGGAGAAAAAGCCAGGATGTTGAAGCCCCAGAGCCCAAAGGCTTGGGCGTGGAGAAATGTTGGATCAGGAGGTCAGATTTGGGTTCCCCTGTGAAGGGGGTTGGAATAGAGCTATTGGCAAGTAAGTGAATTCTCGCCCAGAGTGGGGATAATTTTGGACAAAAAATGCTGAGATCCTAGTGGCAGATTGCTTTGGGAACTGGAAAAAACCTTATGAGGTCTTTAGCACTGGAAGCCCAGTTAATGGCAGAATGCAATAAGATAATAAAAATGGCCACAATGGCCCAGTCATTGCATATCCCATAATTTAACGTTATTTGGTGTTGTGAGATACCAAAGACCATTTTATAATAGTAAACATTGTTCAGAAAAAAAGAAATTTTATTGCATGTTTTATAAAAGAAAATTGACCCCATTAATACTCCCTATGTGGGACAATTGCTTAAATGGTCAGTCAATTTAAGAATAGCTTTGTGCCACATGGAATGGGACACTCAAGTGTCTGACCTAAACTGGCGGTACTTTGAGTGGGGGATTATTAATTCTAAACCAATTCTGAGGGTGTCAGCGTCAGGCTAAGTCATCATTGTTTTGTCCTTGGACGCCTGAATCGAATATTGTCATTATTATGCTGATTTGAGTGGCAACGTCTTATTAATGAGTAACAGGAGCCTCCCAGGACCATCCCACATAGGGACAGTTCAAAGTGATTGGTATTGGGTTAGGAATTCCCAACCCACCCGCACCTGATCACTCTGGCACCCATTTGGACTTATGAGGTTCAGCGGATTATGGTTTTGATGCTAAAGGGGAAGGCTTATCATTTTTAATTGATCCTTTCGAATTCAAAAATGGCCTAAAGAAAGGTTCTATCACATCCATCCTGCATTGATTTTTATTTGCTGAAACCTTGATGCAGATTTTCTTGATCTAAAATGGTAATTCTTCAGTTGTTAAATGAGGTATGGCCAGCGGAACTTTTAGAGGGTAGGCTGTACCCCACCGCTCATTTACCACATGAGCGAGGTTGCGCTGGGAACTTGTGAGGCTTCTGGCCTCTTTGGGCCTTCTTAGAAGGTAAAGGAAATTCCACCTGATCCAAGCGCAAGGTGTGCTCCCCCAGACTTATATCATCTTCCATTTTCTAGAAGGGGAGTGCCACCACTGGGAACTGGGTGGTCAATGTTCTTATGGGCTTTGTGTATCTTGATCGCCATCAGCGTCACAATTTTCAGGGGAAGTTAGAAGCATCTGGGTGGGCAGTGTGGAAGGCCTCAACAAGCTCTGAGAAAGTTTATTCAGTCCAGAGTTCCAACCCGGATATTCTCATAAGCCAAGTAGCCCTTACAAGTAACGAAATACTGAACTGATCTGCGTGAGCGCCAGGAAGCCAAAATGGCGTCAACTTATGATTCCTCCAATTCCTCAGTCATAATGGGTTAAGGTTCTAGGTGGAATCACCCCTTTGAATGGGGACAACTGCAAGACATGGAAGATGGGGTGTTGCTTTCAATGAACTAGCAACCTTAAGCGGAAGGCGCCATTCCTCAAGTCCTCTTCTACCAAATGGGGACTAAAGCGTTTACTTGCAAACTTTTGCAAGGGCATCTGCATGTGCAAGTGGCGCATGTCAGGCATGACATGTGAATCTATCTTTATTTCGTGCACCAGGAGCCATTTTTAATCCGCAAACTGTTTATAATCACTTATGGTCTTGGTCATGTGATCCCAAACCATGGACTAAGTTACACAAATGTGCTGAGCGTGATTGTCTGCGCTGGTACCTCTGGGCAAAGGCATAGACCAACTGTAATAATTATGGATTATTATAAAGGTTAAATCATATGGGGAGAAGCCCATGGATGCATGTGACCATTATTATATGCAAACTGGGTGAGAGGGAGATCGTCCGCCTAGGTATCCTGAGCAGCTGTAGCGTAGCACTGCAGGTACTGCTCCAAGATCTGATTGACACATTCAGTTTGGCCATCTGACTGTGGATTGTATGCAGTAGAGCAACAGGACGTGATCTTCAAGATCACTAAGAGCTCATTCCAAAACCACGCCATAAATTGGGGCCCCAATCACTTATAATTTCCTGCGGAGGCCAAACGTTAGAAACACATGTCACACAAATAGGCGGGAAGTTTCTTCAGAAGTAATGGCGTAGGAGCATGGGATAAACAAAGAGAATTTAGTGAAGCGGTTTATGACCACCATGATCGCTATGAACCCCTTGGAGCTGGGTAGCTCAGCAATAAAGTCCATGGACACCTATGTCCACGGCCTTCTGCCTGCTTCAAAGGGTGAAGTAGACCATTTTTTCCAGAACTGTCTAATTTGGCCCACGCGCAAAATCACACAGTTGGTGATTCCTGCTGTAACATCTTTGGCCTAAACCTGGTAATTAAAGGTATGCCTCACTAAATTGATGCATTTCTTATTCCCTGGGTGACCAACTGCAGGAGAATCATGATGAGCCTGAATGACTTTGGCTCAGAGAAGGGGAGGAACCCACACCTGCAACCTAAACTGGATGAGCCCCTTGGCCAGAGAATAGGGGGAACTCTTGGAGTAAGTGAGGGACAACTGCTCCAAAAGCTCCCCCTTCCATACATGCTGTCTGTGCTGCTAAGACCCGCGGAACTGAAGGCGCGTCTGGATCTAGATCTGCTGCTGAAACTGTTGGAGGGACAATAGCCAAGATTTGATTGGGGGAATGATTGTGACAAAGTCCGCCTCATCTGAATCAGCTGGAAAAAGTGTGGAATTACAACTTAATGATAGGAAGGACATTTAGTGCTTCCTTCACAAACTTTTATTTAAATTAAAGCTGCCTAAATCCTGGTAGTTTCAGGCATGCCAGTGTGCCAACTTCTGTGGCTTGTGGAAGAAGAGGAGATTTTGGTGATCTGTATTCACAGTCAACTCGTGCTGAGCTCCCTGCAAGAGATACGCCAGTAGGTCAAGGCCCAAGCAATGGGTAACAACTCCTTGTCATAGATGGCCCAGGATTGTTTGGTGGAAGAAAACTTGCGGGAAAGATAATCGACTAGGTTTCAACCCAGGGTATCCTTGGAGCAAGACAGCCCCTACCGTGGCAGAAGACGCATTGCATGCTTTAATATAGGGCTTTGAGGGATCTACGTGCTTAAGGATGGGAGGCGACAAAAATACTTTCTTTGTTGAATCAAATGCCTGCTGGCACTTGGACATCCAGCAAAAGGGGACGTTTTTTCCAGTAAGTGGATGGTGAGGTGAGGCTGCTGTGAGAGTGTGGGTTGAACTTTTTCAGGAATACTATGGTACTCAAGAAGCTTCTCAATTGCTTCTGAGTTTTTTGAGTTGGCCACTCGTGGATGGCATATAGCTTGCTTGCAGGATGGCGTACCCATCTTTCAAGACATGATTACCCAAAAAGGTAACTTCTTCCCAAAAAAATCGCATTTTGATGACTTTAAAAACAAACCAGCCTTAAGAAGGACAGCCACTACCGCCTCCAAGTCCTTTTCACTTTGTATGGTGGTGGAGAACATACCAGGATATCATTGATTTATGTGACCATGAAGGTAAACTGGAGGTCTCCAAACACTATCAATAATCCTTTGGAAGGTTGCAGGCGCATTTTTTAGCCTTAAAGGCATCACTCAGAACTGGAACATGCCACATCATGGCCCAGATAGTGGCAAGCCATTCCTGACCTTCCTTCAACCAAATCTGATCAAAGGCGCTAACTAGATCGAGCTTTAATACACTTTCAACTTGACATTTGCTTGGCCGATTGTTTTTTCAATAGGCAGTGAATACAGTTCTTGGTTTGTGATATTGTTCAGGTGGCCGTAATCCACTCAGGGATGAAGGGAACCATCTGTCTTCTTTTCAAAGACAATGGGAGAAGCAACTGTGGATGTCTCTAAACAGTTAACCCTTTTTGAGCATCTTATCTAACCATGCATTGAGGG